>MVJL01011373.1:0-18154 GCA_002156465.1 Macrocentrus cingulum | reverse complement strand
AAAAAAAAAATCTGCCTTTTTTTCTCCATTTTCTAATGTTTCAGACAAAGCTTCTGCCTTTTTCTTCCTGTTGAAAAACAAATTTTTTTTTTCTCCAGTATTAAATATTGAGATTTTTGCTTTCTTTCGCGAGTTATAGAAGAAAAACCTGTAGGGTGGCTCGCCATCGCAATCCAGCTCGTCTTCGCTCCCATTTTCCGTGTTATTTTCATCAGTAGCCGTGCAATTGACACTAGCATGACTAGGACTGTGATGAGGGCCATTTTTGAGCTGAGTCGTTGAGCAGTAATCAGGAGTCGGTGGTAAAACGGAGATTTTCGGGGGTAAGGGAGCAAAGGGATCCCTGGGCAGAGGTGGGGTAGGACAGCCAGACCTAAAACCCAAAGAAAAAAAATCAGAATTCACTTATACACACTTACAAAAACGATATCTACCTGTGACACCGGCGACAAATGTTGATCGACGCGCTACTAGGCACATCCTTGAACAAACTGCCATTTTTCTTGGTAGTGCTGTTAGATTTGACCGTGGACATGCTGGCACTGGATGCAGTGCTGTGCTGCTCCGCATCCGAGCTCGGCGCCACAGCTTCCTCGTGGATCTGAGCGTCCGTCGACTCTCGCGCTACCCGAGCGTTCAATTCCTCTATCGTCCACTCCTCCAACGCCTGCTCCTGGTCCGGAGGGATCTGATGGGAGTTCTGCACCCACTGAACAAGGTGATGGTCCGACTCCACACCTGTACCCATTTTTATCAGACCTTGCCCAGCTAGATCGTCGCAGAATTTGTCGTCCGAATCGGGTTTAGGAGAGTTCCTCGAAGCATCTATCTGTATAACGTCAAATTTAGTGCTCCTTTCGTAATTCTAATTCAAAATTTCTCTTTTTCCTTATAGAAAACTATCGTACACTCACCTGGGGACTGACGCTGGATGTTCCAAGTGGAATATGATTACTAGAAGCGAAGAATTTTTCCTCAGGACTGATAAAACCCGACGCATCCCCGAATCCTGTATTCACATAGATGCTAAATGGGAAGATTCAAACGGAAAACAGTAATTCAGTGCAGATTTCTACAACACTGGGAGAAAAACAAAAAAAAAATCAACCATTAATCACATAACAAAACTCACATTTGTCTTTGCAGAAGATTGTGCCACACGGACTTGAGCTCAGGGTTTGGAGCGCGAAAAACGAGGACGCGGCGTCGAGGCCGACTGTGAGGACTGCATCCACCGCTCTGCACCATATCCACCATCTCATCCTGTCGACTGTTCGGCACTACCGTGACCTGCAGTCGAATTTCTGTAGGTCGTTTCCGCACGGTGAAACACGCTTCAGCGATGGTGGACAAACGCAGCGGCTCCTCGGTCACAAAGAGCACTCTGTCGCGGGATACTCGCGTAAATACGAGCAAATCCGTGAGGAGGAGCGCCCAGGATGGCTGCAGGCGACGACCCTCAACCCTTGCCAATGCACCACCAAACAGCCTTGTGACAGAAATAATTTTTTCAAATAAAATTTTCATCGATCAGGGTTATTTAGTGATGAAAACAGTAGAATTCCATTTTTTAGACTTATATATATTTAATTTTATATTAATTATATCGTAAAAATTTAATAAAACTATTATTCTAGTTGGTTATCTGTCGAAAATCGTGGTAAAAAATGGTTTTAAGTTAATTTAAATTAAAATCTACTGATATATGAATATTAAATGGAATTTTCACTTTTGTTTTTAATGTTCTAAGTGTATTGCTAAACACTACTTATTCTAGCGTGCAAGGCTAAACTACGATCTAGAGGTAAAGAACAAACCATTGTCTTCCTGGAATTGCTAGGGTAAAAGGCCTACATCTAGCAAATACCAATCGCGACTCGACTTCTTGCAGGCTCAAAAGCGGTCTGCCACTGTCTCGAGGTGGTTCCATGACTCCAGCGCTGGCGATGGCCTCCCGATAGCCCTGGATCAAGTCTCGAGTCTGCTGACAGCTGCGCGGAGACGCCAGACCCAGAAGCCTCGTGATTTCTCTGGAGAAATCGACACTGATGCCGTTTTTAACCGTGTCTCCGTCATGGATATCCAACTAACCCTCACCTGTAGTGCTCCAGTGGTAGTAGGAGCGTCCCCGTGAGGTCGGGCTGGCTCTTCTGCGGCGGCGAGGGCTCGGACGTGAGTTTGGCAAAGGCTGCGTTCTTCCGCAGTGCCACTAGCAGGCAGCAAGCTCGCTGTAGACCGCTCAAATACCTTCGGTAACACGCGATTATTCTTGGTATGCGCTTCAGGTAACTCTCCACTCCCCCGCCCTCGTCGCGGATCTCCTCGGACAGTTTTAAGAGCTCGTCCAGGTTTTGGAAGAGGATTGAGTGGTCGCTTGTCGAGAGAATGTCCCGGCGCTCGGCCAAAGTCACGAAGAAACATGATACTCCGGTTTTTAGCGTTGCCCAGTACTGGGTCTCGCGAATACTCAGCTCTTCCGCGGGTTGTGTGTCGGTAGCGATGCTCGGGTATATCTAGAGAGACTAGAATCTAAACGACTATTTGTGTCGTGCAATTCTCTAGTTTTCTAGGTTACTAAGTTTTTTTCAACTAATACAATCTGATGAGATTTTAAGTCGAATTTTTGTAGTGATAAATTTCGTTTTTTTGACTTTTTCACGAGAAATATTAATTGGAGATAAAAAAAGTTTATTATAAAAATTATTTAATTTTTATTTATCTATCGAAAAGATTCTTAGACTTTTTTTGAAAAAACAATTAGTTTAGTGAGTAATGAGCCTGAAAGTTCTTGAATTTTAACTGTACACAGAAATATTAAAATTTTGAGTTTAATATTTCTTGTTTTATTTTATCGTTATTACTGATGTTTATTTTTAAAAAGACTATTTTTCAATAAAAAAAATTGTGTTTTTCAAGATTCTTTACAGAAAAAAATTAAAAAAAAAAAATTATACCAATTAAATATTACATTTAACAAGTTATTATTCAATTTCTAGACATTTTTTTTTTTTTTTTTTTACCATAAATCTATAAATAATGGATAAGGAAAAAGGTATTGTGTATTATATAAATAACATCAAAAAAAAAAAAAATATGTATACAAGTATAAACAAAATGTATTAATAACAATAATGTTAAAAAAAAAATTGAACAAAGTACAAAAAAAAAAAAAACGTAATTTTATCGCAAAAAAAAAAAGAATCTGTGATTATAGACAATTTTCACAGATTAAAATCAAATTGAAACACAATAGTATTTGTGTCAAATAAAAAATTATTATATTAATAAGCTCTCTTAAATTCCTTATTTGCCGTGAATAAAAAAAAAAAAAAAATGCACTAGAGCATAATCAATAAAAAAGGCGAAAACTTAATAATAATAATAAAAAAAGAAAATTAACACGCTAAACTCGCCATTTGTACCGTTATAAACACAATAACTAGGAGTTAATACAGTATAAATAATAATAATAATCAATAATAATAAAAAAAAAATCGAAAGCGCTCTCAGTAGATGTTCACTAGATAAATAAATAAAAAAATTAACACAGCGTTGCGCCATCACAACACGAAAAAAAACAACTAATCCACGATGAGCTAGACCAGGACACCAGTACCGACCTCAGTATTGAAGGCAATTGCTTGGTGGCTGTTGGAGTGCTCCTGCAGAGTCACATTCGTTTGACTAGGTCGTTGCGTGTTCCCTCGGCCACCTGCTCGGCGATAAACCTCGAGGATGAGTTGATTGGTCGCCGCTTGAATGAGACTGAGTATTTCTTCGCGAGCTCGCATCACCACATTTGTCGTGTCGACGAAGACAACGTGATCGCCGGGTCTCAAGCCTGCGCGCTCGGCTGGACTGCTTGGATCTACGCGTTCTACCCGTGGTGGACGACCCCACGACAGAGAAAAACCCCATGGCAACTGGAACAATAAGTAATATGAAATTAAATTTCCTACAGATTTTTTAATAAAGAAAAAAATTTTTATTCTCATTTTTTTCTATATTACAATAGTTTACCACAATATTTTCAATGTGTCAGTGTTAATTGTGACAATCTATGATAAAACTGTGGATTGTAATCTCGAAATTCAAACTTTTTAACCAAAAAAAAAAAAAAAACAACTAACCTGATTAACGTTTTGCCGAATAAGACGCCTAGTGATAGTGCAAGGTGTCCTGCCGCCTTTAGCGGTGAATCCAGGGTTGGCAGGCAGGCCAGTAAGAGGATCAATGGGCTCAAGTTCCAAGTGTCGAAGATACGTGAGGTCGTCAATAGAATTATTATCGTCGTGATCGCCGTCTTTCGACAGGGGCGGCGACACTACACATTCCGAGGGGAATGCAGCATAGGAAGTGCTTGTATTGCGAGTAGAATCCACTTCCAGAGGGTGCCATGTCGCCTCCTAAAGCAGAAGATTAATCAGCACTCTCCAAAAATCTTCAACATCAGCCCGGAAATAATAAACATGACACAATAAATCGCGACGACAATCATTCTAAACGCGCATATACACGGCTGAGCGTTATAGTTGCAACTGCACTAGGTCAGATAGGCTATCTTGGATAATCGACTTTAGCCCTGACCTCAGAAATGTAGTGGGGAAACTGAGTCTCCTCAAAATAGAAAGCAAATAATCTTGGCGGAGGTCATGCAGCCATGAAATATCCGTCCTTACCTTGTCTTGCGCCAGAGGAAGGGGTAGAGTCATGCAGCCCAACAGCTCGCTGCGCCTGAAACCAAAGTAATTCCTAAACAACACAGCGACATGATTCTCTGGAAGATCCTGATGAAGCCAATGGCGCGATTCTACCACGTGCACAGGCGTTTTTCTGCGCATGTCAGCGGTCAATCGATAGCCCTCGCACATTTGTGAAGTGAAGCGATGAGCTAGTTTCCCACCAGGATCTCCAAATTGACGTTAACCAGCAACGGTAGCTTAAGAACAATCAGATGCTTACCTTGCTCTGCGATCTCGATGCCAAACGGCGATATCGAGGGAAGTTGCGCGGCTAGTGCAGTCGTCACAAGGAAGAATCAGTGTCTCGTGGAAGATGGGATTGGGGGTTGCTCGGTGCACTGCAGTTCGTTTCACTGCACCCTCGCCACAAGGGTTTTTTAGACTGGCTTTGACGTATGCATGGATTGGGCCGTTGTAAGTTCGTTTTAGATCCTTGCAACGGATAACTAAAAAACGAGAATTTCACTGATATCACTGTTAATCCTTTGTTTCAGGGTGAAATCTCGTTGATTTCATGGGAAATATCAGCGGAAATTCATTGTTAAGTAGAAAAGAAACGGGGGAAAATTAAAAATCGATGGGAAGCACCGAGTGTTGGGAACGTTTAGCTATAAAGGGCCTGTGGGTTACTGGCACACGGTAGCACTGTCGAGTACTAAGCGCTCAGCAATTGCGCAGTCGCCGCGGGGTGAAAGAGGCTGAGTATCCACGAGCGCATGATCTCGAAAATCGTGTCAATTCTGATGCGATTCACATGAATTTCATTTAGGGGTTTATTTTTTTGTTAAAAGTAGGTACAGAGCTAGCAAAAAATTGACTCAAAGACCATCAACCCCCGTTGGCCATGGTTTATATTGAATTTTTAGAGATTTTGACATACCTTGAACGTGCATACAATCGCCAACGACGTTGCACTCGATCTCGATGGAGCCTCGTGAGCTGGATCTCGATGATTCCACATCAGGACTGTACTTGAGACATCGCCGGACTGTGGCAATAAGTGGAGCTTCTGGAGTCTCTGGCGCAGAGTTTAAAAACGAGCTTTTACAACTGGGAAAATCATCAACAACTGATGATTTCGGGCTATCCAATTCCCAAGAATTCGTTTCTTTCCGCACAGATTTTCGAGTCTCTGCAACGGGCGAGTCAATATCAGTTTCCAGAGGTAATTTCTTCACATGGAGATTTACCGCCTCAACTGGCGGACCCTCAGATTGTAGGATTCTCGACTTGGATGCCGGGCTAATACTTCCCCGAAGAGTTTTTGCTCGTTTGCTCGCGGAATTCCGGTTTGCATTGTCTGGATCTCTCTGATGACGCTTCCTCCGGATGCCTCGCTGTCTTCTGAGGGTGAACTCACCCTCAGAGTCGTTGGATGGCGAGCGGAAAGCCCACTGCATCGGCGAAGGGTCCTCCAACAGTTGGCTGGCAGAGATCACAGAGCTATCGTTGTGCCGAGCTGGAATCTCCCACTCGTTCACCAACGATTCATTGAATTTTTCCGTTTCCTGCTGCCCCAGGACCTCGCTCACCGTGTTGTCAATGTTCTCAAACTTCGGGATGTCCTGGTCGATCTGCAGGCCAGCCAATCCTCCAGCCAGTGGCGTCTGCTTCACTTGGAATGGACTCAAGCCTTGCATCTTGGTGTAAAATGGAGTTCGACACCTCGTGTGTAATTTTGTGATTTTCGCGAGTTTCGGGTGACACGGTGTCTTTGAATTTCCACTCTCCTGACGGAAATATAGTCGAGATTTCGTCATAGGCACTGAACCCGCCTCCATCAAGTCTTCTGGACTCCCAGCCACGGAAATCTGCTGGAAAAAGTCGGAAATGTGCGATTGCAGGTTCACTCGCGCCTCGTTCACTACGTTCTGAGGCAGTTCGTTGTTTGTGGCATGCGGGAAGACCTTCGGATGCACCTGCAGAGACGTTGGGTCCGTTGGTAAAGTGGGGGCTACACTGCACCTTGGTAATGCATCGCGATATGTCAGTGGACCAATGTCTGCATCAACCCGAGGTGTGCTTTGATAAAAGCTCTCGGATTTTGGCGATTCCATTGTGACATTAGAAATTGATTTGCGTTTACTGGACCGCAAATTCGGTTTTGTTGTCTGTAGAATTCAAAAATAATATATAATATAATAAGACGATTGTGATATTAAATCTCACTTATAGCTTAAACGGTTATTCCTACGTTTAAAACACATGAGAAAGTTTTTGTAGAGAATTTTATAAGCTTTAAATTTGATAATAAGTAAATTACTTGAAAAATCAATAATAACTGAGATATTTCTAAAAAACTAAGTTTGTTTTTTTTTTTTTTTGAATATGTAGGATTATGATTAAAATAATTATGTATGGCATAAATACCTGAAAATAATGTCTGAGGTCACTTCCATGGTTTCTGCAGGGTCTACGATGTCCCGGTGTGGTCGTGGATGGCATAGTAGATTGATTGTTATCTCCAGGACCTCTCGAAATCGCCGAATCCGCTGGTGGCGTGTTGGAGAGGTCTCGAAAGGGCCTGCGAGTGGTCTTGTTTATTGTTGACGTACCGTGGGGGGTAGTTGCGCTTACAGTCGACAAAGATCTGGATACTGTCCACTTGAGCATGTCTGAAAGCCATCACGAATACGCTTAATTTTCCCTGAGAACGGGTGGATTGTCAGCATGAAAACGCGTGCCATGGAGGCAGTAATGGGCTAACACCTGTCATAGCATACGGGAAACAGCAAAACAGGTGAAAGAAACATGCAACGACTGCGAACGCCAATCGTAGGATGCACACCTGAATATTTTTGGCTTCACAAGTTAACACATCTCTGCTTGTAACTGGGATAAATAAAAGATAAACGCTCTTAACCGTATGACATCTATCACAAAGAAGGCCAACCCGTCGAACAGGTAATTGCAGTGACGACAACAAGGTGTAGTCAATATGCACGTCGAAAACGTTTATAGTTGGTGCGATGACAATCTTGTGTATGAGCGCATATGGTGCATAAAAAAATGTGCGTTGATCAGATGATAAAAATACTAACAATGCGATCTGATGGTATAATACCTATAGCTAGTAATAAACGAAATTGGATAATTTAACCCGGTGTACACATGAAAATGAAGTGGAAAAAATTTTTTATATTTTATAAAAAATAGTATTAATTTTAAATATTATTGGTTTACATATTTCTCCGCGTGTTTAGAGCCAATAAAGTGTTTTTTTTTTTTAGACTGTGGGCCAGAAAGCTGTATAATTTATGGAGGTCCGCAAAAACTCGTTTGGTCGAGAGTATCTATACCTACTCTCTGAATTTAAGTTGGATATATCAACTCATATTGAATGGGTTGTTTTTAAACCACTGAAAAGTATAATAATACAAATTTTTCTATGGTATAAAATCGAATATTTATAATTGAAGAAAATGTTTTTAAATCCGATTAAGGCTATAGTGTCTGTTTATAGACTCTTGAATAAGTCTAATACACTAAATAGTGCTTTTTAACACCACATCGACATCAGTTGTAGAAAAGTATAGCAGCAGGTTTGACTTTTAACGGTTTGTTTTGAAAGAGGGTGCAAACGCGACAGAGGTTGATGTAAAAAGAGGGAAAGTACAGTAGTGTAGTATTGTCCTCGGTGGGATACATAAAATGCACGCATTTGCATACTGCGCACGTACACAATGAGCGTGACGTACGGGTATTAGAATTGACATGTACTAGAGCTACTCGCACAGGGGAAATGCGCGTAAGTGTGGGATGTAGACGCGCACTTGTCCATCTGGCAGAGACGTCATTTGGCGCAATTTACTCGTTTTTTTCCTGTGCAATATCGAGAATTCTTTTTGTATACATTCTTTGTCATCCTATCGAAATGTGTTATTCAAATTCGATCGCACGCAGGAAAAAAATTTACCGCAACAGGTGAATACTACGATATTCCTGTTTTACTGAAAAATAAAAAAAGATGTATAAAAAAAATTTTTTTTACTCACATGAAACTATTGATTTGACCTTTTGTCGCAGCTATGATATGTCAGCATCCGACACAAAGGTATGTATACCTATACTCTGGTTGTCGCGGTTATTTTTGTCATTTGATATATATGCAACACACTATAAAACGGAACAAGGAATATAAATACAAGTAAATATGTATATAGTTATATCACACTCAACAGGTTTATAGGTAATATAAAAGGCAAGCGATATAAAAGGATAGAAGAAATATGAAAGAAGAATAAAGAAGAAAAGGAATAGTGAGTGACGACCGAATATAACGAACAATTATAAATCTAGGGGTATAACTTGTCCCTCTATCCGAACAATTTTATTGTCCTTTTCCTGTTTTGTACTTCGTGTACCTCTATATACGACGAAATATATCGTTCCCTCGTCATGAGAATTATAAAGAAACATAGTAAAGAGGTAAAACACCACGCGCGCAAAACGACCGTTACAAATTTATCAGCTACGTTCCACTTGGAAAAAATTACTTTTATAATTTATACATCAATGAATTGATCGGACATAAGCAGATAATAGGGTTAAAGTTATATAATAATAAATTTTTACGCACAGATACAGGAAAAACACAAAAAATTTGTCGAGTTCAAGCGTTGAATTGAACGAAAAATTGTAATTTTAATTGAAAAACTTAGTCAGAATTTGTTTATACTTGATATTTAATTGGAATATATCGTATAGAGCGATAGCTAGCTATCCCAGTGACCTTGCACGCGGCCAGAACTGGTTTTCAGTAAAGCCGCGCTCCTAAAAATCAACGCGATAAAAACAAAAAAGATATTCCCATTCCTGAAATTTTATAGAAATAAACTGCGTTTCAATGGACCTTGCGCTGAAATCACCACAATCTAGATTAAGGCAGACCGCTGGAACACCACTTCACATAGGGAGCTGTACCGTCGTGTAAAAACAGGGGAAGACAATAATAAGGGCTGTAGAAGGAGGGTCAGTCGGGGGATTGATGGAATTTTCGCTGAAGCGTGTCGACTCCACTTCTTAACCGTGACCTGTCCCACGTCCATGCCGTGCAGATAATCACAGAGTGTCAAGGAAAAAAGACCTTATCAGCACTGAACTGTCGCTATACGATAAGAAGATTGCACTACCAACTGTCAGTTTATGCTTCCGGTTATATGCATTTCTCAGAGGTGGACGTCATTCGGAGAACGACCTTAAAACTCGCGAGATATGAAATAAAAATATTCATTGATTTTAAAAAGCATGTTTTTCTGATGTCACACAACGTTTTATATACAGATAATTTTGTTTTAATTTATATACAGCCAGTGATTGTAAAAAATCGAGCGAAAAATGGTGAAGAAATAGAGGAAGATATTATTCCGGGTGACAACTATTGAAGTACAATATGTGTTGGCGCATCGGGGACAGAAGGGGCCAAGGAGAAAAGGATGATGAGAGACGTGGAAAAAAGAGTGGGCATTCCAAATACCACCTGGTAAGGGTCGTCGTCGGATTTGATCTTCGCAAGTAAAAAGATCGAGGGAAAGAGTATGTACATGTGTGAGTGCGTCGACGGCGACGTCACAATGAACAAGCTGAGGACGAAAACAATAAGTATAGCGAAGAAAAGAAGTTAGGTTAGGCTGATGCGAATATAAGCCGTCGAGGGAGATTCCGCGCTCAATCTCGGGCTCCTGGCGAGGTGGTTGAGGAGAAGGGCAGGTGCGCTAAAGGTTCGTCGTTGATCCCCTTTTTGGCGCACACAAAGAAAAATCTAGAGGCACATGCTCGCCTAAAAACCGCCAATGTGCGAAAAATTTCGTTATTGTAGCAGATTTTTTGTTTTATCAAAATTCCCAGGTGATAACTGTCAATGAATTCGATGGTTTTAAACTAAAATTAAAAATTTCTAACTGTATTACAAACTTTTGACGATTTTACAAAAGAAAAGAATTTTTTTTTTAAAAGTAGATATTTATGATTTTATTTTATTTTTTATTCCCAAATGGAATATTTTTAAATTGACTATAAAGTTACTTGAATTTATCATCAGTTGTACAGCTCTCGAGAACTGGAGTGCACTTAGGAAATGAACTGTATGTCATAGGGATAATATAAGGTATAAACGTTCCAGTTTATGACCCCTGTTCTCTAGTGTATCAGTGTGTGAAAAAGTATTTAATAAATAAATTCTATTTAATTATTTTTTAACGGTTGAGAATTTGGATAAATTTTATTTTCTGGCACGAAGTGTGATATGTAAATGTTGATTGATTACTTGAATTTTGTGAAAATTGGGGCGTTCAGTTGGAAAATCACATGTGAAATGAGGAAACAGTAAAATCAGTGAGTAGTACAGCATTTTGAGGGTGCGATTGAGATCGTGGGTAGGGTCTACTACTGGGCCAGGCACTTTTGAGAGGGTCCGCGATACTTGGTCTGTCAGCAAACTCTCGAAATATTATTAAAATTATCATTTATCGATAATAATTGGTTTGAATTGTGCTTCACTATTGTTCTCAAAAATCCACTGCGCTCGATTGTGCTGGCAAAATTTAAATGCATGCATTATTTCACGATGGCTCGCGACTTCAGTGAGAATGCACCCTCGAATAATCCATATGGGACGTTTACCCTGGATGAATATACTTTTTAAAGCCTCTCAGATCTATTCAGATTTTCTCAGATCGATTTGGCTTAAGCTCCCAATTTATAGAAGCAAATTGAATCGTTGTCGTTACGATCAAAAAAATTATTCTATAATTCATTTTTAAAACGAATTTTTCACGTACCCACAAAAGTCTCAATTAAATGTGTACAGTCGATAATCAACACTGCGAGATATTGTTTCTAAAAAATCAACTCTCACGACTCAATCGATAAATGACTCTGTGATAGTGACTTTTATATGAAATCTCAATCTCTCAGAAAAAAATACGCTCTCACACTTGTGCATTGGGAAACTCAAAAAAGTTATGTTAAAATAAAAAAAAATGTTTTTTTTTTCGTGACAGTTTTTTTAGCACAAAATATCTCATTTTTTATCTCAGCAAATATATTAAACTATTCCCTATATATATTTTTTTTTCATCAAATCATTTTCACAATTTTTTAACGACGAAAAAAAATTCAAATAAGATATCTATACAGCCATTAAGTCTATCCAACTAAAATTCAGTAAATAAAAAATCTGACGATAAAAAGTTCATCTGATAAAAAAGTAACTTTACTCGTCACTTTTGACTTCTTCTTCTTCTTCTTCTTCTTTATATATTTATATATCTGATGGTTTCTTCTTCTCCCTCTTGAAAACTTTTCTAGAACCATAAATTTCCGCGCGATACTTGGAGGAATTAATTTGAAACAATTCTCAAAAAAGTGACAATTAAAAAGCAAAAAGATGTAGTACAATAGATACACATCAGTAACACCACACCTGCCGCTTGTTCCCATGAGCGAAAAAAAAAAAAAACGACGAAAAAGAAAAAGTCTGTATTGATCTAGCCCAGGGTTTTAGCATATCCAAAAGCGATGGAACCAGTCGCGTGTTCGTATATTTTTCGGTGCTTATGCATATGCATCCTAGAGGTATACACTTCTTTTATTCCTCACCCTCGGTACTCGTTCTTGTTACTCAATTCTTTTCCTTCGCTTCACTTCGAGCAAACGCGGTCAGGTCTATAGCCAAGAGAGAGACGAGTCTGAAATAGACTTTGGAACAAAGCTACCAAGGGTACATAGTCCAGGTTTTCGAAGGAAACCGGCCACTGCTCAAGGGGTCGATTTTCGTCAAGTTCAAACTCTACTGCAGGAATTCCAAGGCTTGCAATATTTTTTTTCTCACACACAACGACAAAACCAGTATATTAGGGGTAGCGCAAAAAACCGGCTATTTTTTTTTTAGTGTTGTATCAAAAAATCATTGTTTAATAAAAAATTCAGCCTGAAATTATGTAATAAAAAATTTTTTTTCATCGATTTTTCAATGTTTTAAATAGTAGAAAAAATTATAAACCAAAAATTTACGGTTTAATTTGTATATTTTTTAATATTATTAAAGTTTGAAATTTATTAAATTATTTTTATAGGATTTTTCTTTTAGTTGATTTTTTATATCCTACTTGAAACTTGAGAAAAAAAAATTTTTTTGTGCGACAATTCACAATAACTGCCCCATCGATGAGCATATAACACTTGTTTTTCTTTTTCTATAGGTACTGGACAACGTACGGTATATCCCCGTGGACGAGGATCCACTTTTTCTGCTCCCTTAAAACATATCTTTTTTCCTATCTTTTATTCGACCACGTTGCAACAACAGGGGCCACTGGCTGAAATGTCGTTAAACTTTTATTATTGTACTCTATAGATATAGGTATAGGGGCCGGGCAATATTATAAGCAAAGAGCCTTTCAAGTATAGGGAGACACGTGCGAGATTCTGAGGAAAATTCAGAGTTGGAAGTTTATTAAAATTTTGTAAAATGATTGGACATTGTGTGTGCGAGTGATTCAGTAGTAGATATATTATTCAATGGATGATATTGGGGAAAAAGTTGAAAAAGTGAATTTTCATATTAATAAAAAATGTTTATGTACGGTAACTATACAAGTTTTTGACTAATTAATGAGCCACTGGCCACTTAAATTGACGAAATAAAAAAAATACGGGTCTTTTAGATGATAAAAAAAATACTAATTGATTGCAAATTTTGTGCGGAAAACGCGTGTATCATTGTTCAGATGAGTGGGTAGTTGTAGGAATCGGAAATTAATTATTAAGTACGTGTACTAGCTGAAATCGGTGATTAACTGGAACATGCGCATTACAAACGGCGTTTCACCGGTTGATGATCGGCTCAAGTTCATCTAACCTCAAACACTCGTTTATGATTGAGTCAAAACAAACAAAATTCACTCTATATTATTCCTATAAAGTGACTCTATAGATTAATTATCGATTAGTTTAAATAATTTCAATGCCTAAAAATTTATAACTTATTTCTTTGCACAGTTTATTAATAATATTTGTCGAGCGGTCATTAACCGAAACAGGGCCGGTCATTAATTAGTGATAACCGGTCATTAATTAGTGTTTTTTTACTTACGCGACATTTCTTTAGATTTTTATGTTATTGCTATATTTTAATTGTTAAAAAAAATTATAAATCGAAAATATTATGTTTAAATAATATAATTATGTGTTCATTGAGGCTTAAACACCAAAAATTATTTAAATAGTAATTATTTTTAACCAAATTTTCTCACTGCAGTAAATTAAAAAGTGTATTTTAAGGTGTAATTACTTACTGCATTAATTTAAGGACCCTTTGCGTGATGTGAAAAATCCAAATTGATGTTTAAAAACAGGAATACACAATCACAGCACGATTGTCATAAATAATGTAAATTTTAAATGGAATAATTTTTATAAAATTCGTTTCACTAGTAGACTAGAATATAATTATATGGCATGATAAACGCGTGCACATAGAACCCCACACATCTCAACACGACAACGGCTGTTGCACCACTGCCGTGGTGGCACGATGATCCTTGAGGGCCTTATGTGTATCCTGCAAGAGTGGGGCGAAAGCCGCCGACTAGTCACGTGTTAGCGCGCTAACACGTTTTTTTTACCCTCAAAAATGCGCCGTCTGTCCACTATTCAACTATAGCACTCGACGTCTGATCCTTGAAGGACATACGAGAATTAATTTCACCACAATATATAACATATTTCATTCGATTATTATTATAAATATAAATAAAATCTCAGTTTAACAAAAAAATCATGAAAATAAAATTTGAAATTTGTGTTTATTTTTCAAAAAATATTCGTCGGAACGAAAAATTTTTTGAATAAAATATATTCGTTTTTAAATTCTGCTCAAAAAAAGTCTCTACAATTTTTTCGATAATTCTAATACTTTAGGCTACAGTGAGAGATTTCAATGTCAACATCCGCATGATTATAAGTTTAGAAAATTTAGTATATTTCGTGTTAGAGCCTAAACTATTAGAATTATCGAAAAAACTGTAGAGACTTTTTTTAAGCAGAATTTAAAGACAAAAATATATTATTTGAAACTTTTTTCTCTCCAACTAATATTTTTCAAAAAAAAACACGAATTTTGAGGTTTTTTTCATGTTATTATTGAAGTAAACTATTTTAATATCATTTAAGGGTTGTTAATGAGTGAGTCAATTGTCAAAATTTATATTTAACTATACATGAACAGGTGCTTTGTATAAAAGTCAACAGAACTATAGTGAAAAAAATCAGATCAGCCGACGAATTTCTCGATGTTCGCGACAACGATGAAGAAAAAAAATATCAGCACTCAGCGGAAGTGCGAATTGTCTTTTATATAAGCATAAAGCCACCGGGACAAAACTCACCTTTCACGTCATACCCTTAGCCGTTAAACCTTAGACCGCCTAATTCTATATATGGCCCATTCAGTCTTCTATATTTGATCGGGCGATTCACTGACAAACTTATTTTTACTGACTTACAAAAGAATGACAAATATGGCAGACTCCCCCGCACGCGCTTGCATCTTTTAAAGACCCATTTTTCAATAAACAACGTCTCAAGGTCATTGATATACTATGTACATGATTTTCGCACTAGAAAAATTCGTCAGACCGCATATATTCCGGGGATTGATGATTTTTCTGGAAATATTTTAAATTGAGCGGGGAAAAAAAGTAAAACAGGAGCATTTTCGTGTGATTTTTTTTTTTTTGGCGACATGTTCAAAACCTCTCTGTCGTGACGTTCTATGCGGGGCAGCTGCGTTTCTTTCTTATTCATATGACGCACCCCCGTTTATATATGTACTCATACATTTGGAATATTGGATGACGGGCTGCCTAATGTGGTGAAAAATATTCAAGGATTTTTTTCGAGTACATAAATATTTAATAATCAATTAAATTAATCGTTAAATTATCTTTATATCGTGACATGAAAAATAAATATTTACTTTTAAATCGAATAAATTGATAACAATAAGTCGTGTGAAAAAAATGTTAAAATATAAAAAATAGAGAATTTAATAAACTATAAAAAAGGTTATAAGGATTTTTCATGTCAGATTAACGATAATCGAGATATTAGTGTTTAAAGATCAAGATAAAAATGAAAATTACAATGATATAACAAATAAACAAGATTTTTTACAAATTAAATAACTTGAAAACGGTTAATCCTACAAAAAATTTGTAATGACATAAAAAATAGAAAATTAAATAAACTATAAAAAATGTTATAACAAATTTTTATGTCAAATTCAAAATAATTGAGATATAAGAGTTCAAAAATGATGGTAGAAAATTTTTACTTAAAAAACACCCGATTAAAATTACTTGGGTTAAAGTTTAAATTGTTTAACAGTGAAAATATGGTTTTCATGCGTAAGTTTATATCTTCCGAATTGTAATACATCAGTGTCATTATATTTTGTCATTAATTATCCGTTGACCTTTCGACATTTTTGACGCTAACGTGCATAATATGGTAACATATGTTTCTGCGTATTATTAATAACATATAAATTATATACTACCATTTCTGACATATGACAAATTACTGTCACACACTATATGATGGGCGGAATTTCTCGAAAAATGGATATTTATAACAAGTATCTCGAAAATTATCTTACGTTTTTTTTTGCCCCTTTGCTAGAAATCTCCCCAATCCAGTGTTTTTTTTTTTTTTTTATGTTTGCCTTGAATTGACAATGTAACAGAGGTTCCCACGTCCATCACCTTGATGCTACTTTTCAAAGCGATAAAAAATATTTGTCGCCAACATATTTTGAGGGTACAAATATTTTTTTTTTTTATAAAAAAAAAAAAAACTCGTGCTTGCATCAGTAAGTGGAGTGCAGCTGGTTTAGTTGTGATTCATTTTTTTTTTTTTTCAACCCCCCGATTATTTTTTATAACGGAGATTTTTATCTCGTTATGATCACATGCACAAACACGTGTTTCAGGTGATTTTTTATTTTGAAACGAATATTATTGATTGATATTATAATAGTCATGCTTGAAAGAAAATTAAATTTGTAACCGCGATTGAATGAACTTTGTATATAGATGTATAGATTAATATCTCTGATGACGCACACGTGATCCCGAGCGAAAACCCTTCTCTTCAAGTATAGCGGAGCACATGTTGTCGATTCTCGGTGGTTGAAAAAACACAATGAACCCTATAATTTTGAAATAATCAACAACAAAAAGTGCTAGTATTTCCTGTTTTATTTTATTTCATTTTATTTACATCAGATTCTATGGATATACTCACGTGTTTATGCGAAATTTGTGTCATTTAGAGTTCATTTAAATTGAGATAATGATTGTCAGGGTTAAATGGAATATTTTGCGAACCCTATACTATATGTTAAGTGGTGTAAAAGTGGTCAGTTTGACTTCTATTGTATTGTAAAAAAAATTATCGGTTTTAAAAGTTGTGTAAAATAAAATGATTTGATGAAAAAAATATATATAGGGAATAGTTTAATATATTTGCTGAGATAAAAAATAAGATATTTTGTGCTAAAAAAACTGTCACGAAAAAAAAAAACATTTTTTTTTTATTTTAACATAACTTTTTTGAGTTTCCCAATGCACAAGTGTGAGAGCGTATTTTTTTCTGAGAGATTGAGATTTCATATAAAAGTCACTATCACAGAGTCATTTATCGATTGAGTCGTGAGAGTTGATTTTTTAGAAACAATATCTCGCAGTGTTGATTATCGACTGTACACATTTAATTGAGACTTTTGTGGGTACGTGAAAAATTCGTTTTAAAAATGAATTATAGAATAATTTTTTTGATCGTAACGACAACGATTCAATTTGCTTCTATAAATTGGGAGCTTAAGCCAAATCGATCTGAGAAAATCTGAATAGATCTGAGAGGCTTTAAAAAGTATATTCATCCAGGGTAAACGTCCCATATGGATTATTCGAGGGTGCATTCTCACTGAAGTCGCGAGCCATCGTGAAATAATGCATGCATTTAAATTTTGCCAGCACAATCGAGCGCAGTGGATTTTTGAGAACAATAGTGAAGCACAATTCAAACCAATTATTATCGATAAATGATAATTTTAATAATATTTCGAGAGTTTGCTGACAGACCAAGTATCGCGGACCCTCTCAAAAGTGCCTGGCCCAGTAGTAGACCCTACCCACGATCTCAATCGCACCCTCAAAATGCTGTACTACTCACTGATTTTACTGTTTCCTCATTTCACATGTGATTTTCCAACTGAACGCCCCAATTTTCACAAAATTCAAGTAATCAATCAACATTTACATATCACACTTCGTGCCAGAAAATAAAATTTATCCAAATTCTCAACCGTTAAAAAATAATTAAATAGAATTTATTTATTAAATACTTTT
>MVJL01011371.1:0-28747 GCA_002156465.1 Macrocentrus cingulum | reverse complement strand
AAAAAAAAAAAAAAAAAAACAAAACGAGAAAGACAAAGGAGGTCAGCGGCATCGCACGTAAAAAAGATTTAGTGAGCCGCGACCACACGAGATCTTTCACTTTTTTACCTTTAAATTTTTATCTAACATAAAAAAAAGTAAAACTGCTATATATTAATATCTAGCTATTTTCGGGAGGAAATTCCTAGAGCTCATATTGGCGTTGAGACAAAGAGACAGGTAATATATCAAAGGACCGATAAAAACCGGGCGAAATGTAATAAAATTGTACATTGAAAAAAAATTGAAAAAAAAATCCTTTGAGGCTTTGTATAATATATTGAATAATATGACACGATAAAATTAATGCCCGAGTGAAAATCGGGCAGGAGCTGTACTGGCTAGACGCATCAAGAATGACTGATGAGTCGTGTGAGTGCGATGTGGATGAGGAGGAAGCTCAGCACAAAGTGCAGGCTTTGTAATTACAAACATAAATAGGCTAACGACGACAACGAGAGAGAGAGAGAGAGAGAGGATTGAGGGACGCCGCGGGCGCGCGAGTGTGGCTTCTGGCTTTTGCGGAAGAGGGTGGAGAGCGAGCAAGAGAGACGAGTTAGCGCGCGAATCGCGCGACAAGGCAGTGTGCGGGCAGCGGAGAGAGTTATAGAGGCGGAGATTCGGATTCGTGCTCACGGAATTCCGCTGGAATGCTGGTGTTTCCAACCGCGCTCTCGTTAATGGATACATGGAATAATTCAGCGAGGCACGCGACGACGGAGTTTTTCCAACGCATTGTCGAGAAAATAAATTTGACGCGGCATATAGGAAAAATAAGAAAGACACACAACGATGAGCGAGGCATACCGAGAGCAACAGCGAAAAAATTCTTGTACAAACTCCCGTGCGCCGGAAGTAATCGCTTTAACGCGCGCCATACAGGCCTGCACGGGGATATTTAATTTAATGCGAGGGTGTGCGAGGTATGAGCGCCGGCGCACGCCAACGGACGACCCACACATCATTGTCTCTCTGGCCAAGTCAAGAGCGAGGGCGTGAGATAGACAAAAATTCGTAATAAAACTGCCTGGCCGAGAGATGCCTGCTAGAGAATTTTTTTTTACAAATCTTCCAAGGGAGAGAGAGAGAGAGAGAAGAATTATATTCTCAAAGGCGTTTGATTCCCGCATACTTCCACACTACTTACTTCAACGCGCGCCAAAGTCGCCGACGCGATGTGAATCATGCTGGTTCCGGTCGATCCACCAACGCGTCCACTGCCATCGCAGTGTGTGAGAGACTCTGTATACATACACTCTCGTGTGTGCATATCACTGATGATGCGATGCCCGTTTTCATTTCGTTTGCTCCAATGAAGATAATGCCGCAAAGTTGATTGAGGAAGACGAGAAGATGAGGCACCAAGCTTGTTAACTCGATAAACATTCTATTTTGTCACACTATTTCATATTATATTATAGCCGTGTATAAGTAATTCTATCTAAAATATACGAATGGCTTCATCGAGAGAGTTTCGAGTAAACATCCTGAGTGAAATGTGCATAATGAAGCGAACAGCGTATGGGACGGGCCAGGACCAAGATTTTTACATGGCCAATTGAATATTGAAAAACGAAAGAGACATGCATGCGGTTTGGCTAATTAATGTGAGAGAAGAATATTTCCACGAGGGAATCCGGCCAACAACATTGGTGCGCAGATATGCGTGTATAGGTATATATATATATATGGAGAGACGTGAGAGTGCCATGGGAATCGCGTGGGCAGAATCGATGGATCGATCGATCGAGTGCGGAGGATATACTCTTGCGCGCGCGTTCGCGTGTCTCGGTTTTCCTGTGCGCGCGACTCTCTTGGACGAAACAAATCCAAAATGGACTCGCCGCCGGCGCCCGAAGAGATTTATGACGAGGCAATGCAAATTTATCGATATTTTATTCCACATCGTTTCGTTTTGGCGTGGATTTCGCGTGGGGCGCATTTATATATATACCCCGACGCTTATGGAGAGCCGAGAGAGAAGAAATAAAACCGTCAAGGGAGATGTGTATATATAGTGAGTCAAAATGCCCTGACATTTCTGCACGATTTCTCAAAAAAGAAAAAATATCTCAAATAAACAACAACAAAAAATCGCTGATATCTCGTGGAGTTATGAGCTTCGCATCAATACAAACACACACATGTGAACACGCAAGTCGCGCGCGAAACAGTAGAATAAAAGGTATATATCTAGCCGATGGTTATCTCGTGCTTTTAACATTTTTTTCACTCAATTTACCGATCACATAATATTCTAGGTCCATTAGACGCTGCTTAATATATATACTATATCGATTTCCATCATGCAGTAGACTATTTCGTAGAATATTTACATTAAATGGATATTTTATGCATATATATATTCCACCAAGTATACTGGTCTGTAATAAAATCGATAGACTCTTTTCTCGGAAACAGTGGAGAAAAAAAATAAATAAAACGCCCAATGTATAGGCACTGCGAGAGTATTGAACGCGATTCGCGTTGAGGGCGCGAGTAGTATCGTGATGGTTGAAAAATGCCGTGTGCTGATTTCGACACTATTTCATTGGGATTATCGAGAGCTTTGCCGATGGCCAAAGCCCGTGAAAAATTAGGCTGCTAGCCAGCGAGTATTAGCTGTATGAATATAATTCTATATATGTATCTGTGGCTCACGACTGCACCAAGAGAGGATATATATAATGCACATGTACGTAGGTGTCGACGTGGGGTTATATATCCTTTGGATTAACACATGTGTGTTTTAGCTCTATAGGCCGATGGATTTAGGACGAGACACTATCACAGAGTGGATAGCTAATATTCACGTTAAACTATATATATTGTTTAATTTCGCGAAAGTTTTTTTTTTTATATTGACGGAATGCTGAAAAGTGATAATAAAAAATCACTGAAATTCGGTACACGGTTGTCGCGGCTGTAGAGTATTAGAAGCGATGAATTTAGATGTATTTTATCCCGCTGAATGGGAAAAACCGAGCTGCTTATAATCGGTAGACTAATTTTTCCCGCGGTGATATCAAAAAATCACTAAACAAACATTGTTAAGGATAACGATGAAACTTTCGGAGCCAAAGCTTTCAAAGTTTATTCCACACAAACTGATTTATAATTTCAACCATTCGCAATCTATTATCTATACAGACTATTGATTTTTTTTTTAAATAACTCATCTGAATACTGATGAAGAATTAAAATGGTATACATTCTGCTATAACTGTCTCTCAGATAAAATTTAAAAATGTCAAAAACTTTTATACACTTGATATAAAGCCAATAATTATGTGAATTGCATCAGGTATATCATAATAAGCGAAAGATAGCGAGGCGTGACCGAGAAGGAAGCATCTGTGCCCTATCGATTGTCCGCGAGAGAAAGTGACCATCAAGTGAAAAAAAAGAGACAAGTATCACGAATTACTATTCGGGCAGCGCACCGGACGTCCGGCCAGGAAAAACGCCGGAAAGGCGGCTTCATTCACGAGCCCAGTTGCGACGCGAGTTTATACATGTTGGTCATGTGTGTGTGTGTGTGTGCATTACACGCATGATCATCAGCAGTGATATACCTATACTGAATATATCCGCTTGTGTCGTGTCATTCCAGCAATTCATCAAAAATCACTTGATTGAATCATCAGAGTGTATTTTTACGCAGAGCGCGCGCTCTCCATATATTCGAGTGTATATAAATGCGGAAGGAAGTGTGTGCGGCTAGGAGCAGGTATAAATCAGCCGCAGGCGCGATCACATGTGCACACGCGCGTGGTTATAGGCAAAGGTACACATAAACTCAAAGCCAGGGCTCTAACGCAGGGGTCAACTTGCTCGCGCAGGCTCACGTACCACGTTAACAAGCTGCCGTACAATGGCTATTATCATCGTCGGTTTCTCAGGGGTGATGGCCTCCATCTCTCTCGAGCAAGTGGCGATACTTGGGCCATATAGTTGCAGCAGTACTGGCTAACTCATCCAGTCTATGTGCGTATAGTTACGTGCAGATCCAAATTGCACCCTGGTACACCATAATTCATGGTGTCTTGCGCGACGACGTCGAGCCATAATGCTTCGTCACACCCCTCGTCTGCCAAATCGTGGTCCTGAAACGCCTATAATGCTCTGTCGATGTTCTCTCGATTGTCGCGTATTTTGTTGCGCTCCTTTTCGCACAAAATTCCCTCGACTATTCAAGTCACGATCCTCCTCTCGTGCTCAACGCCATCAGACGCAAAAGTATACTACAGTAGGTCCAATCTAATTCGTGAAGCAAAACTCGTGCATGGCAAGTGAAGGTTTTTCACAAACACACATTTTCTAAAAGTATATATAATGCTAGGTCGAAGGCATAAAAGTGCTGAGGTAAAAAAAAAACTGATCCAGCAAAATAAAGATGAAGACATTGAAATAAATATCCTCGCGGGAGTCCGTGGGAACGTATGTGCGCGACGAAATATCTCGATCGAAAATATCCCCCCTGTGTGTCATTGGCTTTTCGCCCTTTCAGAGAGTCCTCGAGGAGGAATTAAAGAGTCGCAGCGCGTATAGAAAAAAACACACAACATGTACAATGCCTGGTATAAGAACTATTAGAGTATTTTGTCGAGTGCAGGCATGAGACGCGCGCACATGCACTGCTCGCGGCTGCAGTGGATGAATTAACGGCTGTTTTATTATCATTAAATCAGCCGGTGATATATAGTATCAAGGGTAGAAGCAGCTGCTTGCGCGCAGAATATATTTTTTTGCAAGCCCATCATGGACAGCCGCAGTATTGGAATCCACTTGGCTCGCTCTATACAACACACACATTCCATATCGAAGAAGATCTGATATTCCAGAGACACATGAGAATTGCAATCCTATCGCCCCATAGCAGATGTTCCTAACGCTTACATACATATATAGGGAGAAGAGAAGCAATGAAGCTGCAGCGAACAAGCCGCAAATTGCACAACTCACAGTCATCTATACCTGATATTTTCTCCTCAATTTTCTCCCATTGGAATAAAATGTCTGATGAAGCAGCCTCATCTCCAGTTCACCTCGAGCGGCTCCAAGACAAATTAGATCTGACGATGATGGTGGTGAGAGAGAAAGTCGAAATGCAGCTCTCGAACGAGTTTGGATCGCCCGCCACCTGTCGCCACAGCACGCGCCACCACCTGGATACAAACTGCACTGCAATAAGGCTTCATTCGCGACGACTCTTTCGCCGCATGGCAACTTAACATATCCATATGGATCCTTGCACATCATTGAAGCCTTTCTCAAGAGTGTATAGTATACACTACTGCCGGATCCATTACTTGCACATATCCTCATTTATACACAGAGAGATATCAAGTGATTATGCGCAGACTGGCACGACGTGGCGTTGGCGCCTCCATCAAATTATCCAATATATCCTCTATGAAATAATCGACATTATTGTGTGACTCGGCGTCCTCTGCTTCCTCTCTCTCTGGTTCATCAGTCACTGATGCACGAATGGGAGTATGAGTGTGCAATCAATTCTACCAGATTATTATACACCCAGCAAAAGCTTACTCGAGGTCTTACCTCGTTGTAGCTCTCTCAGTCTCCCAGTAGGGGGATTTTCAATTTGATAATATTGTTGGTGTGCCAAGGGATATGAAGATTTAGGTGTCTCGTTGGAAACTCCAAGGTGAGGTGAATATAAATGGATTCATAAATAAGCCACATCCATAATGAGCATTTGAAAATGCACCCAAGCACTGCAGGGATGAGGATCATCATCAGATCTCGCGATTTCCAGTTGAATATTGAATTTAGAACTATGGCCAAACGACGACATAGAAACATGACAGTCGTCTCTGAGGATTTCCCGCAGCACTGGCGTCTTTTATCTCACACAACCGATCAATGGCTCTCGAAGAAGGAACGAGAAAAGACACTTTGATTTTGAGTGCGTTGACGACAGCCCCCCAAGAAGTTATGTCACACTTTTGCATACACTATACATAAGAGATTCATGATCTATCGCCTCAGTCCCTTGGAATCCTCGCGTTGAATATTAAAAACCGTCAGTCATTTGATCTATCAATTGATTTTAATCATTAAAAATCAACATATGTATATATAAATCGCGCTATACGGTGATTTGAAAACAAGGCATCACATCATTACCACAAAATATGCAGTCTCTCTGATGATAATGATGATGATGATAGAAAGGTGGTGGTATAGAGGCATTTTAAAGATCAGACGCGCGCGCGCGCGCGCACAAATAAAAGAATAAAGAAGGCAGTTCTTTGTGCGTTTGCCAGGTGAGGGTTATAAATGAGCTCATAGCAGAAGACTGGTGGGAACGAGGGAGGTCGACCACACCTATGCTACCGCGAGACTCTGTGGGCTGACGCGACCACCACGGCGGCTGCATCGCCACCGCGAGACCAGTCCAAATCTTTCTCTGGCGTGCTCAAACGAAAAATATAATCTTGGCCGAATAGCACAGACGACCGAGAGACGCACACGCAGAGAATATAAATGTATTAATGCATGTGCACTCGACCCAATCAAGATGCTTGGTCGCCGCGTCGTGTATAGAGGCGAGATGCATGTATACACGACATTGAACTTTGCTCACTTACACCTCCCTCTGATGCGCTCATCAGTGTGCTTACGCGCGAGACTCTGCTGCGAGGATAATCGCCCGAAGCCGCCGGTGGTCCAGGCAGCTTCCGTTCCCGTTCGCCAAACTCCAAATTGCCATCCGTTGCGGCCATTATAATCGCGTCAGCACTATACACTGTGTGCCTATCGTGAGCAAAACTTGTCTCTGAACAATCGCCTCAATATTTGTATTTTTGCATGTCATCTACTGACAATTAAATTGCAGTCGACGACCCAATTTGACCTAGAGATATATTACTTTTGTACCTATCGTGTACCGTCAGAGACCTCGTCATCAGTCGAGCGCTGACGTCAAGTATATAAAAGTATGCGAGATATATGTGTCTATAAATAGCGACGATCTATAAAAACCTATCGTGACAGAGAGTGTGCGATTGAGTAGTGCAATTTACGTGTGTATGTTTGAAAAACGCACATGGGCTATTATATCCCAAGGGGGGGTATCTGAAAATTGAGACTACTGATGCACCTGACCATGCAAATTGCAGGTGGCCTCACAAGTTCATCCCACATCTGGTGATGCTTCTGTCGTTTTTCTCTCTCTCAATTATTAACCACACGCTCGTGCCTGTCCGTGATAGCCCTAAATTTTGGTCAACATTCCTCAATTTACTCCTCGTTTTTCCCGTTCCCCATCATCATCACAGAAATTTGCCTTGAAATTCTTAACATACATGCGAGATGAGACCGCGAGCATCAGCGTCTTCCAAATTATATTTGTACCAAAACGCGACGACGACTCAAAAGTGGACTGACTATCTGCAGTTGAACCAAAATGCACTTTTAATTTATAATTACATAATATAAATGTCGTATCGAGACGATAATTACTAGAAGAAAAAAACGTGTTATGTCCCCGCCTACTTGACCATTATGTGTCTTGTATAGAAAAAGTTTTGTGTATCAAAATACAGTGGCTTGAGGATGACATTAGTGAGTAAGCAAGCAACATACCAACCACCCTGCTGCGATGCCCGAGGCGAATTTCTGGCCATCATGTGAAACTAAATAACATCTATACACATGATCTGGTCAAAGAAAAACACTCGCCTGGCCACAATTTCACGCGACGACTAACGTGGCGGCGCGGCACTCGGCGCTAAATTAAAAACTAATCGTTTTCCCGTGTCCTGCTGGCCCCACACACCATATACTGCACGTAGGCAAGAGCCGAAATGAAAAAAAGCGGCTAAATAGGGTGGGAGTCTCTCGGAAGAAGAGAAAAAAAAAGTGAAATACATTCATCAGAGTGCCGTGGCTTCGCTTGACGCCTGTATCGATTATATCGAAAGTATCGGGTATCGCGCCCAAGTGCAACGGTTCATCGTGTGCAGCCGCCTCATCGCCAGGGTTTCTACAGTGTACGTGTGAACAAATTAGTTACTCTAGCTCATCCACCATCAATGTATACAACTCATTTTATCTTTTCTCTCGCAGCTCCAACACACTCGATGTGTTTGCACACTCTAAATCTTGGACTAATCCATTCAATTATGCGCGACACACGTAAGACACGCATGCATAAAGATGTAGAATCCTCGTGCAAGTACAGGACGTGCGCACTTTAGTCTATACACACTGGAATTGCACGCGTGTAATCGCAAGCACATACGGCGAATGTACATGTAAATATACGTTGGGTCTACCTCACCACCTGCCGAGAGTATACGCAGTGAAGCGTTGTGTAATCGCTATTGGCCACCTATCCAAGGCGAATACAGATCTATATGTGGCCAAGTCGTGTCAATGTGTCTCAATGTCTACACTTGGAGTAGCCCTTTGACTCCACGCCATGTGTCTATCACACTGTCTGACCCCTATTGTATCCCACATCTAATTAAATCCGCTCAACTGACACTGATAGATAATAGTCATCATTACTGAGAATCAAGATTTGATGTATTTTATCGAGAATATCTGTTAATAGATTGAAAAGAAAAAAAAAACTCGTATTGCCACCTGGACATGGAGCTGCCGCTGCGATCGAGAGGGCTCATCGCGCGTATGCACGTCTGTTAAACATGTATAGGGTGGTTAGCTGCAGCGAGAGAGAGTATATAGGCTTGCACGCGGGGGCGTAAGCCAGAAGAGCCCTTGAGGCGCAAAGGGGAAAAGTGTTTCTTGGGCACGCGACTCGATCGTGTGCACCATCTCCAGCTGCTTCCTGCCTCCCCCGACAACACGAGATTTCTCTCTCTCTCTCTCTCTGAATGTTAATATACGCTCTCTGAATCTCAATATACACCCCATAAACGCGCCTGATTGCATGGTAATAGAATAGAGTTTTCTTGTCGAAGCAATATGGGTCTTTGATCGGCGCACAGCGAGGGTATGTACCGAGTTTGGGTTAATTTACGAGTTGGAGGATCCGCGGAAGCTGTGGGCAGCCGTAAGTACAATAACATGAGCGAGTAGACGCGATGACAGAGGGTGGAGGTGAGTGAGAGGGTGCCAGGAAGCGGGAGCACGCGTCCGGATGGCTGCTATCCGGTGAAATAAGAAACCGGAAACATCTGGGGAGGTGGGGGGAAGCCGCATTGTTTGTTCGGCGCTTTATTCGCCCTGTTGGCGGCTTCTAATCTACCAAGGAGACGGCGAGGACGCGAACAACCCAGTCATTGTCCCGGCAAATCACGCGAGACTTGTGCAAAACGACGTCGTCTGAATTAACTGCGTCGTCGTCGTGTAAAAATGAGATTCTTGACAAGCATAATCCGTAGGGAGGTCGTTTCCACTTTTGCCAGTAATACGCTCCGCGTCGCGACTTGGCACGTGGTGTGTCTCGTCGTCGTCGTCATCAGCTTGGCGTCACTCGCCCCTCGTTGTCGAAGCCCTGCACCTGGCTATGGCTGCACGCGTCGTCGTGTCATATTGTCATTGTCCAGATTTCATGCAAAAAGGGCTGATGCGGTCGATCGATTGACGGCGCGCAGCGACGAGAGAAGCAAACGGCCACGCAGCAATTGTCAAAAGGGTAAAGGAAACATTATCAATGGTATAAACGCATAAACGCGCGGTTGGAGGAAATGTGTCGAATTTTATATATATACTCCGCAGCTGCATTAAATTCCTCATCTTGGCTATATATAATACATTATTATGTATGCCGGAACACGCGGCGGCGGCGGCGGCGGCGAATAAAAGGATGCAGTGTTTTTCACATCGACAATCGCCGAGTTTTTGAGAAAAAAAGAAAAAAGAAACGACTTTTGTGACTTTATAAAAGCCACAGTATGGGCCGTCACGTACTCTCTCTGGCTATAGATAATATTTCTATAATGATAAATATTGTAACACAGCCCTGTGGAATGCACACACTCGGGTGTAAGCATGCAGTGTGCGAGTAAAACAGCAAGACTCCGAGAATGTGCGAGAACTTTGCTACTGTCCTGCAAGTAATCTCCCGAAGCGAGCTTCAAGCACGTCCGGAATTTTGGTCATTCTCACGATTGTCGAGCAGGTAGGGGTCAGGTGTTGGATAAAGCCGTCGCCAGTCGACGCGAAGAGATGAGACAAACTATTACTGTGTCGCGCGCATAGCTCTAAAATACAAATACACCCTCAATAATAAGCGACACGACGACGAATCCTACATATACGCCGAGGGTATATTATACCCTCTGCAGGCTCCATGACATACACCAATAACCGTGACAAGTCCATTGAGAGTGAGAGCTGGCCATAAATGCAAAGGAATTTCCCAAACTGACCTCTGCAAAATAACGCCGAAAAACCGTGAGAGAATTCTTGGGTATAATGACCAATTCGTGATCTGGAATAACTTGAAATTTCCACAGTCGACTCATGAAAAACGCTGTCGCAAAAGAGATCAATGTCCAAAAGCCTAATCACGGGGTGACTTAATATAAAAACACCTTGAAATTTTCCCGTCAAACAATATATCTCAGATAGTTGAACGAAGAGGCATTATGAGTGTCCTTGAGGATGGCCTCGCTGGTGCAGCGACCATATAATAGAACGTGCGCGCTCCCGTCACCAGGAATGCCACTTGGTTGTCCATTCTAAAGAGCCAGAGCGGGTCCGAACGTGCTAATAAAAACGCCAGGTATCATATGTGTGGACGGCGCCCGAAGTGACTGTGGAATTTGTGTATGTGAGGCGGACGGCGAGGGCCTAAATAGAGGCTAAAAACGACCCAGGTGGAGAGAAAGATCGAGTGAGAGAGCACGAAGCAGGCTTTGTCCCAGAAACACGTCCAAATAACGCTGAGAGAATGGTCCATCATAATTGGCGAGAGCTGTGTTTGTTTTGTCGCACACGCTGACGATGCAGACTGCGCGTGCAGATGCTCAATGCACAGATGATGACGATCTTTGCTGTGTATCAGGTGTGTATAACTACCGAGAACCTCTCTCTAACGCATTGGTGAAATTTATCGTCTTTACCTGTGGGCAACGCGCGCGATCCACGTTGAAAAGGATCAAAGTTGGTCTGCCGCCGCGCTCTACTATTATAGACCATGCCATATAACACACAGGGACAATTGTTAACGGGCGTTTCGTTTTCCTGCAAACTCGTTTGTCTCGCGATGGATGGCTCTATTATGTAGGTGTCAATAAGTGGAGTAAACATTTTGCGAAACGAGATATAGAACAATGTGTGTGTGGAACGTATGAAAGACCCGGGTTGGAGATATCCACCCCACAGCGAGTGCGCCAACCCCGGCACAGATGGCAGCAGCGCGACGATAAGTTCACAGAGGGTAATATTGCAAAGTGGCAACTCTCTCTGACAACCTGCTATCGGTATTTGGGTTTTTCTTGTTTGTGTGATGCGGTGCGCCAATAACAGTCTGGCTATCGCACACGAGAGAGAGAGACCACGTGTTGTTCGCGGTCGGTGGGACCAGTGCGATCTGGAGATAACGAGCGTGGCCAACAGATTCCTGTACTACGACCAAAGATTCCTCTCGCTCGGGTCCATCAGGCGCCAGTCCGAGTCTTGTTCAAACTGCGGGCAAGGTGGAAAAATAAAAGAGAGAACGAG
This sequence comes from Macrocentrus cingulum, assembly GCA_002156465.1. Classification (NCBI taxonomy): domain Eukaryota; kingdom Metazoa; phylum Arthropoda; class Insecta; order Hymenoptera; family Braconidae; genus Macrocentrus; species Macrocentrus cingulum. Next base: position 17,041 of record MVJL01011371.1, on the reverse strand, counting down.
AAACGAACGATTTTGCTCTCTTCAAGTCGTGACGACCGTCCAGCAGCTCGTTAATCAGCTGTCCCTCTCTTTTTCACTGTCCAATTATGTCTGTCCTCGAGACAACAACGTCTCTATGTATGTATATATACATATAGAATAGTTAAATTTGTGCGTTGACTCGTTTTATATGTTACACCAAAAGCGTTTCATGATTGGTCATGTTTTGTTTCTATTATCCCCTAATTAAGAGCCCTCTTAAGGGTCATCGTGAGAGCGAGATAAGGTGAGCAGAGTGATCGCGCCACTGAAAAATACCCGCGCGGCCTTTCTACGAAATACAATCCAAGAATAAGAGAATCCTCGACCCGTAAGCCTACAGAGCTTTTAATTCTGGGACAACGACGTTGTCGCGTCGGGTTCTAGCGATAAGATAGCAAGGTGAAATATGTCAAACTACTCCCGCACACACTGGATTTTGCTGGCGCTTATCCGCTGACTTTTTGACTCTACTACCAAAGCTCCACTGGTATGTGCTAAAGATGTAATCATTGCGATGATGGCGATCCGAAGAGACGATAGGTCCACATAAATAGAACACAACTCTGGTATATACATAAAAGAATGCTATTCAGCCTTTTCAAGAACGAGACTCGCGCGCTAACAAGCCAACTTTGATGATAATTATTGCCCATACACATCGTGCGAATTATTGATATATGCATGTGATATAATTTGTTGTAAATTTATTCGTGTAGCCGTGACTTTTAGGATCTATTCAAAGAGGGAGGAGCGGCGACGGGACCCATGAGTAATGCACCGGTTAAAAACACAGTGCGGATATAGGGTGTGAGGATAAAACGTGGGAGGAGAAAGACCGCGTGGATGGTGTCGAGTATGGAAATTTGTGTGGGATTGACTCTCTCTCGTGTGAACCAAAGAGTATAGTGGACGACGACGAAGCTACTCTCTCGCTATGCGCCTGTCTCTGATGGCGAGAGCATTGCCACAGAGATATATAATAGAAAGAAGAAAAAGGCGGAGGAAAAAAAAGGTTTCGAGAGAGGACCACCAGCGATCGCCTGATGGTGGTCGCGTGTGCTTTGCTCCACTGTGATATACATATTTACTCTCTAACTGAGGCTGTTACCGACAGTAGACATCAGCACCGACCTATCTGCGCTGCGGCTTGGCACAAACGACCTGCCAACCTCCACCCAAGCTAATTGCTAATCACTATAGACTGCTCTACTCGATTCGTCTGTGCCGCCGCACCTCTTACTCGCTCAAATCCACGCCCAGGTTAGTCGAGACACGTCTCTACTCACGCCAGGTACCAATCTGAAGGTCCAAATATTTGGAGGGATCAGGTGTCGTCTGATTTGAATCGCGCGCGCGCAAGTGTAACGAGTTCAAGATGAAAAGAAGGGATTTAGTAGAAAAAAACTACTCCTGTGTGCGGAATCGCGCCGAGACAGTGAAAGGATTCTCGTCAACGAATCCTTCAGCTTCTTAGATATTTTCTTTGCTTATGTCCACACAAATCCAGCACGGTAATCTTTTCTCTCGCTTTTTTCTGCTATAATTCTTTTGAATGCCGCGCGCGACTGAGCCGAGAAAAAGCGATAAACGCAGGTTTCTTCATGATGATGCCTCTTTTGCTTGAGTTTAGCAAATACCACAAGTCCATCTTGCGACAACGTATACTTATGAACGCTTCAGTTACACACAAAGGACCGTCGTTGGAAATATTGGCGATACATTGTTCAGTTTATAATGTCTTTAATTATATGCCAGAGCGAGTAGGATCTCTATCGTGCGCCGCGTCGTCGTTGTTCGTTCCCATTTTCAGTTTGTGCGAGCAGCGCGCGCGCGCGCACAGGATAAAACTTTCTTTCCACGATTCTTTACCACAAACACACACGCATAACTACCCCGATTACGATGCACAAGCTAAAGCCTGTAATTTTGTGCCATCCTGCGCCGACAATACCACGTCATTCAATGGCACTTTGGGACGACGCTGATCGTCATCGTCATCAGACAAACGTATGTCGTAAACCTATTATTCTCTTTCAACGGTCAATTCTTGACCAAGCATCGTACGGGCTTTCGAAATATGTCACTAGTGACGAAATTATACAAGGCACGCAAAGGAAGAGTGAAAATCATATTGCTCTCTGTATAATAATACGTGGAATTTAGTTCAACATCAGTGTATTATTGCATAGAAATGAATTTCACGATTGAACGTGGTATAAGAATTGTTTAGCCAATTTTCCGCCACTCTAATCTACCTTGAAAACGTTTACTTTTCTACTCTGCGATGGAACACGACAGCGCAGAGGGAAAAAAAGGGCACGAAGACGAAGAAAAGCTGCCAGAAAATTTCAAACGGATGTAAACGCAGTGGAAAACCACAACGAGGATTATTATTGTCCCGATATTTATCTCCAAGTTTCCTTGGAGCTACTTCTCTGGCTACCGACTCCCATTGTCAACGAAATTCTTTGCTCAGGGTTTTTCAGCTTTGACAAATAAGCGATTAACAATACGACAACCCTCTATAACAAATCTGTCTCATCGCGTCTTTAAGATTCAACCGTGATTGTAAGAATATTATAATAAACATTATATACTCTTGGATGGTACGCATAAAAATCCGCAATTCATGCATAATAAATATAATTAGTGTTTCAAGTACTCACCACATTGACGAAATCTTGAAAGGTGATGGCACTTGCTGAGGATTCTTTAACTCGAACCAGCAAAATGTCGCGTTTATTGACGGGGATTTCAGCTCTCCACTCGGAGCTTGCAAGAGCTCGTAGAAAATCGTCTCGAGGAATCTCACCAAAACCTTCGGGATCAAACTTGTCAAAGAGCATTCGCCATCGCTGCAAGAGAATAAAAGCACATGTCACTAAATAATTTATTTCAATCCAGCTTAAATAAATGATAGGTATAATACTCACGTCATTGAGGAGCTCTCGACGATACGCAGACTCGTCAATATCAATTTCTGATCCCAGATCTGTGTGATCAGTTACATATCCATCGTATCGGCCACTATTGGCCTCACTATTGGCATACTCTTCCTCCTCGACAATACCCGTAATTGTGGCGATGGACGGTCCCTGATGAGCCAACAGCATCGTCATAAAATTCATTATCGGCCCAAAGTCAGCATTTTGTTTTTTTCCTAGAACAAAAATCCAGCGTCATTAGTATTACCAGATAAAAACAGTGAGAATCATTGAAGATAGTTGGAGGGAAGATGCGTGAGAGTGTAGTGTCGTGATGGAATATATGTATAAACTGCTGGCGGCGCCGCGCCGTTACCATGGCGATACGCGGGGTGCATGAGAGGGTAGAAAACTCGCCCCTGACCCTCCAACTCTATATATACCAAGTCAACGAATAGACCGACGAGACGCTTACCCCTCAGGTTTGCGACCCCTTAAATCCCCCATGTGCGTGGATGCCGCAGTTTGTGGCGCATTTGACATTTTCTCCTATCAGCTTTCTATATCTGGCTCCTGCCAAACACTCGTATTTACTACTAGTCATTCGTTTCAACTATCTAGAAATTTGTCAAGATTTTCTTTGACTGTTTAACCACGCACACACATCAGTCGTGCGAGAGGTTGAGTAGACCGTAAGCTCCGTCGTCGCTATTCACTGTGAGAATTTAATTTCTGCTTGAGGATTTCACGAAATGCCTGAGGATCATCCACACCAAAGTACAGACGCGTCAATTATCCAGGATAAAGCTCTCTACTTTGGCTTTAGAAGAGTCATATTGGCATATAACTATTTTCCAAACATTTTTCTATACACGTCCTCGATTTTGTTTGACATAATGTCCCTCACCCTCAGGTCAATCTATACTCTGTCACGCGATTTCCACTGCAGGATGCAGTATACAGTGTCTTGCACGAGTGTTAGTTACAAGCCCTACACCTGTTTCCCATTTGTTACATGAAAATACACAGCTATATTTAAAACAGCGACTTACTCATAATCTGCTGGAGACGACTGATGACATCAGATTGTACGGGATGACGTTTTTTTTTAGGTTGAGCCGTAAAGTTTATCGATGGAAACCATATACTGTGTGTCTAGGCTGATCAATATTCCACACGACTTTGATCTTAATTTTATCACTGAATAAGTTAGGCACGACACTTAAGGCACTCGATTTTCAGACGGATTTGATTGTATGGATCTGCAGGTGCATGCGCACAAATTTGTTAGTTTGAAAAGGACCACGTGGAAAATCACGAATAACCGACGATATCAACCGACACTTGTACGCGAGGAAGCGTCACACGAGCACTGACGATAGCTTTGCCGCCCTCGCACGAACTTTCACCACCCTCCCAACGCCCCAACGCAAACGTTCACCCCACAGACTTGTTCAAACTGCTGTATTCCCGATACACTGCACCATTTTCTACATAGACAACTCACTCGCGTTTACACTTGTTTACCGCACTGCAGTTTATCTGTGTCTTTTTTCATGCCAAGTCCCCTTGGCAGAAGGCTTTTGTCATTTGTCCACAATTGCGTCACATTTATTTCACCAGACAACTTTTGGATCGAGATTCACAACCTGCGATGGATTGAAAAATAGGGTTTAGTTCACGCAGAAGAGTGTATTTTTTTCTAAATCGAACACAATTCAACACAATCGTTGTGCAATCGTATGCTTTTCATTCGCGGGAAATAGAGTCACAGACTTACCAGCATTAGAGAGAGAGGACACTCACGCTCCAAGTGCTGCCACCTGAAGTTGGCATTGAGAAAATCATCGGTAAGGTAGAACACTTGGTAACACTGCTATAACCTCCCAAATATTTTATAAAAATTAGTGTTGATCAGTGTGTTGATAATAAATATTTTCCGACTGGTTGATGCATGTTTTTGTAGTTGGTGCCAGCTGAAAGCATAATAAATAGAGGTAACAATTAATATAAACGTCAGTGAGTGATATCGGATTAAATTAATGTAATTTTTCATTTTAGGAATGAATACGAGACTAGCTTGTTGTTGTTTAAATCGTTGTATAAACATTTATTGCAAGAAAATTACGCCAATTGGATGTTGTCAAAGAATTCATGAAGTTTGTACGAAAAAAGAAATAGATTTTGAATATAACTTGCAACAAGTGTTGTTTTACTCAAATTCTGTGCCAAAAAAATGTTGGCAGTGTAATTTTCCATTTAAATCTGAATTATTTTGTGGAAAATGTCAAACATTGCAGGAACCACCGGAGCAAATGAATTATTTTGAGATTTTAGGAGTTGAAAATTGTTATGATGTTGATGTAAAGGAAATACAACGAAAATATAGACAATTGCAAAATCTACTTCATCCCGACAAGTTTGGCAATAAAACAGACGTAAGTTTAATTAAATATCCAGAATTTTTAGCGTCTAAATTTTATCTATTTTTTATCAGAAAGAAAAGGAATACTCTGAAAATGTGTCCTCACTGTTAAATTCAGCATATACAACGCTCAGTCGACCCTTGGATCGTGGATTGTATATGCTCAAGTTGAGGAATATGTCAATTCCTGAAGGAAGTACGGATTTAGACCCGGAATTCCTTATGGAAATTATGGAAAAAAATGAACAAGTTGAGGAAGCCATGAAAGATGGAGAAAAAATTGCTAAACTTGTAGCTGAAAATAACAAAATACTTCAAATATTAACAAAGTATGATATTTTTAATTTTTACTATTGCTGCAATGTTTTAATTATAATAAAAATTGTTTCAGAAATATTTCCGATGCCTTCAACAATAATGATATTGAGCAAGTTCGGATTTTACTTGTTAAAATGAAATATTATGCGAATTTAAATGATAAAATAAAAAATGTCAAACGTGAATTGGGAATAATTGACTGAAATATATGTCAGCAATGAAAACCAAAATCCACAATCGAATATTCAGAATTTTATGTATTAAAAAGTTGATTTAAATCTTTGTATGATTTGCTTTCCATTGCTCTATCAACTCACATACCCTTTTAACATTCTCTTCCATCTGTTGCTCAGTGTCGTTTTCTAATTCATGAATAATTTTTTTATTAAAAGTGCATCTGGCCTCGTCCAAGATCATTTGGAATATCTCACACTGTATATTTTCCTCCAATTTCTTTTTATTGTAACCTCTGGCGCTCAATCGATCGTATAAAACCGTGTTATTGGTCCTGAGGACAATCACGAGGTCAAACCACTTTGGTGGAAACATATCTGCACTGTGATATTCGACGATATTTCCACCTTTCTTAAAGGAATCTTCCATAAAGTCAATCAACTGTAAAGAGGAATTTCATCAAATAACTTGATGCTCTTTTGACATGGACATGAATTAACTAACCTTGGTTTCGTCAATAACTGGACAATCCCGTTCATCGTCATATTCGTCTTCTAGACAATCGTTTTCTTTTGCAATTCTACTCACATCCTGCCAAACACACCCGGTTTTTTCAGCTAGTTTTTGGGCAATTGAACTTTTGCCCACTCCCGGTGTACCTGGAAAACAGAGCTTGATTATAAAACAATTCCCTCGATCTCTCGACGTGTATAACTTACCACTAATGAGTATGTTTGGTGCTGATCGCTGCTTTGAAGCCATTGTATTTATGAATTATTTAAATATCTTACAAAAATTGAACAATTTCGCCTGTTTTCTCGTCGTCATTGAAGGTTAAACATACTTTCTCAACACACTTGAAGTTTGTCGCAAGAGTCGATAAACTGGCAGCCATCTTGTCACCGCCTAAAGCGCGTAAAATTTAAATATTCTGTCATTGAGAGCATTTCAATTAAAAATATATTCCAAAGATTATAAAAAATTATCATCAACATTTCCATGTACTGCATTACATCAGAAATTTTTATTTTTGAAAATTTAATAAACTTGATTAATTGAAAGAGAGTTTATTAATCTGTATTTTGTTCTTTTGGAAGTGTATGTATTACAGTCAACTTGAATAAATAAGTAAATTAATATAAATAAAAAGGTTAAGAAGAAAATTATATAAGCACATGTAGACCAGTGTAAATGTTTAAATATGACAGGCACGCCTGTCAAGCATGCTGATATTGCTTGATAGGGAGGCCCGATCAATAAGTGCTCGAGTCTGATTTTTTCCAACAGTCTGCTTGTACACGTATAGTTTACAAGTGCTCTAACATGAACTAACAACTAAAAACTCCTATAAATTATTACTCGTTTTCTGTTATTAACTATTTATGGAGTGCATTTAAAAATTGTTTTAATTTAAGTGCAGATAATTTTCTTTAATTTCAATTTTATAAGCAATGGCTTTATTGGAAGACAGCTGGAAGGAGGCCACCGAGGGCTTCAATACTGACGTTTGTGACGCCTGGTTTACTCGTCTCCAAGAGGCTTATTCTGAAGACAAGAGAACTTTTCATAATTTGGATTCTCTTAGTGAAAAACTCGGTCATTTTTATGATATTAAAGATCGTCTAAAAAATCCAAAAGCTTTGCTGCTTGCTCTGCTGTTTCAAAAGTAAGTTTCATTAGGTATAAAAACATTAAAAAAACATTAATATCTTATTTATTTTTGTGTGTGACTAGTTTTGAATATGATCCCAAGGCTCTCGATGGAGAAAGTCAAAATTTAGAGCACTTTAACGCCTTTGCCAATGAAGCTGGAATACCAGAAGTAATTGTATTAGTATTATAAAATTATATTCGGTTTATTAACTTGCGTAAAATCTTGCAGGATGATGTACGTGTGGAGACATGTGCTCTGCTGAAGGCAGCAGCTACTCACAGCACCGAAGAACATAAAATAGGGGGTGCCTTTGGTAGTGAGGATGCTCACTATCTTCTAGACTTTGATATGGCTGTACTGGGTTCTAGCCCGGAAGCTTATGCAGAATACAGGGAGAAAATTCGTGGCGAGTATGCATTTCTCAGCGAGCCAATGTATACAGCTCTGCGACTCAAGGCAAGTAAATATATTTAAAAAATATTTTTAATGACGATGAATAATTTTCCTTGGTGTATTTATAGGTATTGCAAAACTTTCTACAAATACCAAATATTTTTGCAACCAAAGAATTTCGGGAAAAATTTGAAGAGCAAGCCAGACAAAATATTCAAGCTGAAGTTGAACTTTTATCTTAAAAATTATATTTATTTTTATAATTGTTAAATTTAATTTTCTTTTTTTTTTCTGTTCTACGTGAAATATTGTACTGCCTGAAATAATTAGAGCTCAAAAAAGCTGATTGTAATTTATTATTTCAAGTTGTCGGTTGTGATAATTAATAACACTCTGCACACATAAATTTTCAATATAAGTGCAATCATTGAGAGAATATTAAAATTTAATCAACAAAATGAAAATTTCAGCTATAAATGTGTATATGCAACCACAAATAAATATTAATTTCACTGAAAAGAAGAACAAAAAATTACTTTTGATTATTTATCGTGATGAAAAAGGATTTTATATATGCAATGCATATGAAAATAACATGTGATACATGCAAAATATGATCGATCGTGATTGCATGCAAGTGACGATAAAAATTTTATCCTCTCTTTGATTCGTATACAGTGTATACACACGCGGGTGCGTCAAAACGAGGGATGGAAGCGTATATTTCAGACACGGTAATGTAATAGCATGAAAGGCAATTTTGGCACGTCCGTTCATTTTATGAAACATGCCACACACAGAGTAAACGAGGGTGAGTGATTCACTCGCGCCTTTAACTTCCTCATTCGGCTTCAAATTCACCAGAAAGCCAGATCAGGGCATCGTCGTGACTCACGAAGGTGCTGGTAAATTTTCGCGATTGCATCTACCATGGCTATAAGCTTCTGGAAGTGTGTAAGTTGAAAAAAAAAATTTTCTATCACATTTAAACCATTTATTAATAATATTTTTTATACTTGAAGCTTGAGAGAAGAGATGGTCGAACGCGAATGCGTCCTCGTGCCCAGAATTCACGCATCAATGTCATAATCAAGGTATGAAAAAATGTTTTCAAGTCTATAATGATCCAAGCAATCCATCACTCGTATCGCTTTTGTGATATCAATCGTGAGTCTGTATTTAAAATCTGATAGAAGTCACGAGGAACCGGAAGCTTTTAGCCATTTGTCGAAAATTAAATTGATGGCGCGCATTTGCTGGAGGATTGATCAGTGTCACAGGGAGACAAATCGATCCCAGCAGTTGTTTCGTTGTCAAGCATACGCATTAAGTCAATTTCATAGAATATTTCATCTCTGTGATGCCGACGACATTGTCTGAGCAAGCGAGCGTTGACTATGATCAGGTTTGACACTGTTGCAAAAAACTATCTATTAATTTCGATTTTATTACTATTTTTTTTCAGAATCCAAAGTATCAAAATAGCTATCGTTTGGAGTCTCACAATCCGTTCCGTATCGATCCTGTCGACAGGATAATCAAGTCGATGATGGAAAATCGTCTGGAGGACGTCGAGTATGACGCCAGCACTGCGCCCAGTTTGTGCAGCCAGATTGCATCGGAGATTCGCAATAAAATAATCAAGTTAAACTTTGACAGGTGACAAGTAAAATTCCATTTTTCAATTTCCCCTCCTAATTTAATCCATTCAATTCATATAGGTATAAGATTGTAGTGGTTGTTACAATCATTGAAAATACGAGTCAGTCGTTGGATGTAAAACTAGGATTTTTGTGGGACACTAACAAGGACAAGTATTCTACTTACAACTTTGAGACTCGAACATTTTTGGCTAGTTGTTTTGTCGTTGGAATTTACTACGAGTAAAAAAAATTGTTTTCCAAGGCGTTTATCAGCAAAGCCTTGACTTAAAGTATAATATTGTCGTTATAAATCAACATCTCAATCATAATTATAATTTATAAATGGAAAAAATGAAGAAAATGTGTAAAGATTCAGCGGACAGTAAAGAATTAAAATTAAAAAAACCCGGATATAAAATTATTAAATGTCATTATCATCATCATCATTATTTTCATCACATGACAACAATGAAAAGAGAACGTGCAAGCATTCAGACGACGCAGGCAAAAAGGAAAGAAGACGTTATGCAACACTGCATACAGTATTAAAAACTAGCAGAGCATAAAACGAGAAAACGTGCCGGTGAGTCGAGTGACACGACTGTAAAGTTAGTTTATTCTCGACCAGTGATCGACTCGGTTGCCTCTTTCTAAACTGAGAGATGTGTCTAGTGTGACCGCGATGATGTCACAGTAATTGAACATTCTTGAATCTCTTCTTTAATAGGAGTTCCGTGCACCGGCGAGAGAGCAACAATAGTTCTCTGTTGTGTGCTTCGAAGCATTGTGTAAAAGAGGTATATTTTGCGGAATTTACATTATGCCACGCCTATTGATTGGTTTCTGAAAATCCCAATTGTTTCACTCAACCGTGTTGTTAATTCACAATGTCTGCGAATATTTCAACACTCTAGTCATTCGAAACGGTGAAAAAAAATCTAGCAAGCATATTTTTTTTTTGCTATTCAGCATTTCAAGCCAACTTGCTTGGTTTCGTGTTTCTGCAAAGTTCGACAGCCTTCGATCATTCGACACGCGCTCACGTGTACCGTTAATAATAAGAGTTGTAAATTATTTTGTTTGCTAATCGATTGCAGTACGATTTCTTCTCAAGGTAGAGCAGTACACGTTCAATCGACTGCGAATTTCTTCAAGATGAGATTACTTCTTCTGCTTGGACTCGTCGCTGTCGAAATTTCGTTGGCGCGTGAAGTGGATTTTTGCTTTGCCAACGATGAAGATCCATATTTGAACATGGCTACAAAAACATCGTATGCCTATGCTACCGGCAGCACGTCTCGACTAAAATCAGTACCAAGTAATTATCAATGTTTTTCGATTAAATTTTTTTTGAATAACTTGTTTAATTTTCGCAGACTGCGTGCCGCAACAAATTTGGATGGTTAGCCGGCACGAAACTCGCTATCCTTCGAGTGGAAAAATCGCAAAAATCCAACGGACATTGCCGAATTTGCGTGATCAAATAATTGAGAATCACGAGGAGCGCAGACGTGAGTTTTTCTCGTGAAATAAATATATAACATTATTTTTTTTAAATAACTAATCCACCTGCTTAGTTGGACGAATGTGTAACGAGGATTTGGAAAACTTGAAATCCTGGAGGTTGGATCCAAATATGAGGGAAGATAATGGAAAAGATGTCACTGCAAAGGGCTTGGAAGATGTCAAGCTTTTTGCTCGACGACTGCAACTGGCCTATCCCGAACTTTTGCAACACAATGACGGCTTTCATGATTTTTCGGTATCTATTTTTTTTTTCCAATCATTAAATTGACATTTTAATTTACGCTTTGCTTTAAGTTTGCCAGTACAAATACCAGAAGAACACAGCACAGCATGGAGGCTTTTGAAGAAGTGATTTTAGGCAGAAGAGACCCTACAGCCTTGAGCTCGGGAGATGGTACTTTTTTGCAGGTAAAATTGATAAATATATTCCTTCTATGATATTTTATATGTCAAAGTTTTCTATCCTAGATTTACAAAAATTGTTCTCACTGGCAAGAGGGTGAACTGAATGATGCGAATGCACTAGATGAACAAAATAAATTTTTTAAGAGTCCAGAATTTGTAAATCTCATTCACAATGTGAGTCGACGAATGGGCTTCAAATACGACTTATCAGCCGGTAATTATTTAAATTAACTACAAATCCTTTCGATGAATTAATTTTTACGTGCACACAGATCTAGTACAACTGGTTTACGACATGTGTCGATATCAGCAGTCGTGGGACTTGAAGAAAGCCTCGCCATGGTGTGCAGTTTTCGACCGGGAGGATCTCAAGATTCTCGAGTACGCCGAGGACCTACTTTACTACTATGGTTCAGGATATGGACGAGAGATTAACACGCAATTGGGCTGCTTCCCACTGCAGGATATGGTCCATCACTTCAAGTCACTCGAGCGCCAGGAATCAGATGGAAAACAGCCCAAGGGGATTTTTTATTTCGGCCACTCTGTGACTGTGCTGAGTCTGCTCACGAGCATGGGTGTCTTGAAGGACAATCAGATGCTTCTACCGACAAATTACAGAGACATGGCAAATCGTAAATGGAGAACGTCTTTCATCGGGCCCTTCAATACCAATCTCATTGCCGTTTTCTACAGGTAACAAAATTTTTATCAATATTTCTGAAAAATAGCGGATATAAAGATATAATTTTACGGCCTTTTCTGGAACATATTAAACGCGACGAGGCAATAACGATGATTTATAGTGTTCAGTTGAAAAAAAAACGTGTAGGTTTAGTTGCAATAGACGAGTTGCTATCGTGCGATGATCAGTGAAAAGTGGTCATCAGATTGCGATGGCATCGCGTTCATTTCGCTTGGACTGATGGCCAATGCCGGCAGTAGGCTCTCGAAAGTGCGCGCAGCAGCAGCTTTAATATGAAGCAAATATTATTAGTGAGTGGATTTTTCTATGTTATTTTAAGCAATGTTAACTGTTGCGCTGGTGCAACTGAGCTCGATTGGATGGACAATTTTAAAAAGTACATAGCAACGGATTTTGAAGAATATCAAGTGATTATAATCTCATCGAATAATCAGGGCTCAGTGGAAAATCCATGGCTACAAGATCTTTTACATTTTGTTATAAGTACTCGACCAACCTATCAATTGGGAGTCAACATTTCCGACTTGGAAAAATATGATTCATCAACTCATGCACCTGATTCCTCTGGGACATTTTACATTTTTATCGTTGATCCTCGATATGTCAGTCTCAACTCGTCAGAAACTATTATTGACTTTATGAAACAATTGTCAGTTACAAAAATTCAAGTTAAGTTTTTGCTTATTTACGTTTCTTCAGAATCTAAGGATGAAATTGAAACAATTTTGCGATACACTTGGGACGAGCAAATGGTTGATTTTACAATTTTAGAATTTAAAGATTGTAATACGCGAGAAAATTTTTTTTACACAACCTGTGAACCACTAGCACCAATAGTTCATCAATATAATCCATTTTTAAATTTATTCTCAAGCATGAAATATCAACTGGATACAAAATTATTTCCTGACATAATGAAAAATATGTATGGTTACCCACTGATTGTGGGATTGAAGAATCACCCACCGTATTCATACATTCAGTGGAATGATCGCAATGAAATAGTCAAAATGTCTGGAGCTATGATTACAATTATTGAAATACTGGCATTACAGTTGAATTTTACGATAAAAATTGCTCCGCGCTTGATAACATTTGAAGAAGTTCAAAAACATGAATTTCCAACGGCTTATTTTCAACTTATGAAGTCGGGAAAGCTGGATATTCTTGCGGATTTAAGTCCTCATTATACGGAAAATTATTATGAAAATGCTTATCGACCAAAGCCAATTTTTCGCGATGAATTTTGTGCTCTAGCTCCTGTCGTACAACGACGCGACGCTGGCGCACCAAGATCGTATGCTCTCATAGAAACTGTTATAATTGTCGTCACTGCTGTCATTACCATTGCAATATTTGCACGTTTAGTTAAATTTAATAGAGATAAATGGGACATCGGTTATATTCTGAGTTTATTGGTAGGAATGCCCGATACTTTTCAACCTAGAGCTACATCACAGCGAGTAATCTTTGGTGTGCTTGCAACAATATCATTTTTTTACTCTGCTCAAATATTTGCCGGTTTAACTCAACTTAATTTCAACGAGGATATTTTTGATGCATACGAAAATTTTGAAGAATTAGCTACATCCAATTTGAGGCATTTTGTGCCGCAGGATTATTATACCAAGACATTTGGAAAGAATCAAGGAAGAATAATGAATCAATTGAAAAAATCTGCAATTAATACAACAAAAATTTGGGACTGTCCAGATTATGCGGCAAAATATAAAAATGTCAGTTGTTTAATGGGGAAATTAGCAGGCGACGTTTACATAAAATCTCATCAACGTAAAGGCCATGAGAGTTTAAAATTTGTAAAGACGTGTTTTTGGTCAGATAGTTACTCTTTTCTTCTACAAAAGGGTTCACCTTATCGCAAAGCCATGGAAATAACAATAACAATGTTTTCTGAAGTTGGATTTCAAGATAAATGGTTTGAAAATGACTTGGATGTTGATGAAAATACAGATGATGAGGACAACGAGCCTAAAATTGAAGAGTTGGAAACTCCACCGGGAGCTTTAAGAAAACAAATGGCAGCAATTTTAATAATTGGCTACAGCACATCAATAATCGCTTTTATCGCAGAGAATGCAATTTTTTTCTACTTAAAAAGACGTTCAAAACGGTCGAAAAAACCACACAGTTAGTCTATAATTATTTACCACATAATCACGAACTTGAAAGCAATTTTTTTTTCTGTTTCAGATGTCAAGAAACTGAATTTCCAAATAAAGTAATGTTTTATCTACAAGAGAAGCCATTGTACTACGAGGGCTGCCAGGCAGGTCTCTGCGATTGGGAATATTTGAAGCATAAATTTCAAAATGTTTTGGATCAATGCAACGCAAACATTTGCACAACAACCGGATCATCGAGTTCCCACTTGGGAATAATGAATTTTTTCTTGTTTTTACTGATTTTCGTCGGGCAATACGTGTATTAAAATTCATATCGATAATTAATTATACATCCGTCCAAATTAGATGCAAGGTTTATAATTAATAAACGTAATGACATCCTTATATTGTTTATTATGTAGTTTCGGATTTTTTCCGTGATCGATTTTTACCTTTTATTGGCTCATCATCAGACACAGATGATTCCCGGGTATTTTTCCGTCCACGTCCAACATTACGCTCTTCATTTTCCGACCCGACAGACTCGCGATTTGATTTTTTTCGCTGCCGATTAGGGGGCCGATTTTGCATGCCAATAGCATCCTTCAGACTCTTCATTTTTGCCTCCCAAAACGATTCCTGTCTCTGGGCAATCTCAGGATACCTCATGGCAAAGTCATTACTAGAAGGAACAATTAGTTGCCATCCTCGTTTCGGGACAAGTTTTCCTAGATTTTCCAAAATTTCCTTAATGTCCTCTGCGGGCAATTTAATCATATCTATCGTGCGCTTGTCAATGTAATCATTCATCGTGAACGAATGCAACTGTAAGAATGATTTATAATTATCACGCTGATAAAAAATGAATAAAAAATCTTGCAACTTACAATGTAATCTCTAGCTCTGCACATGAGTTCAGCAGGTACTCCATTTTGGGATGTAGTATCTTTCGGATAGATCAGTTCACTATTTACCGCCCAATTTCCCTGTACTAGCACGGCAGTTTGTTGTAAATACTTTAAAATTGATGTAGTGTCATGTTCCAGAGATATCAGCGACCTCAGTACCGGCAATGATATTACTCGAGCTGAAAAACAAAACAATTTAAACAAAATCTTGTGCTATTTTCCTGCTGTAGTAAACTAATCTATTAATAAATTGTAAAAATAAACAAGATTAACCGTCTTTTAATAAAATGCGGATTTGATCGAGCAGTGGAAGAGTTCGAATATAATTCAGAGAATGTTCTTGAGTCGATAAATTTTGCAATACGTGTTCGTCCGGCTGGACAGGAGGTGCCAAGACATTCAGGTATTCTTGAATTGATAATTTTAAATTATTTGCAGCTGCCTCAGTCGTTGGACAAAACATTTCTTGGCGTGCTACCTCGGCTTGATGGGATCCTGCATCTCTAAAGGTCGCTTCAATCCATCGCTCCTCAGACAGCTTCAAAGAATGCTGTTGGAATGACAATTCTCGCATTTTTTTCGCAAAGTCGGATTTTTCCCGAGCAAATGAAACATTCACTTGTTTAATCTCCTCCTCAGTATCATTTTCATCCTGAGCAGCTGCATCATCTTTGCCCAATTTTTCCATTTTCTCTAGATAATTAAATTGCGGCCGAAGTTGGACAATTCCTTTGATGGGTGTAATGTGAAATTCTCCGTCTTGATATACACCGACAGAGTAGGTGGAGGCATCAGGAATCGCTCGAGATGACTGTAAATGGATTTTGTTCATGATCTCACGATCAAATACTCGAGATTCCGATGTCGCTGCAAATCTATCAAAGGGCCCATCGATATCCAGAGCTATTTGGTGTCCTCGGTCATGATCGTAGGTAATACTGCTGGTATCAATCGCTACATCCATTTGTACCTCTTGATTGTTGGGTTTAATGGCTGATTTTAGGACACTGGCATTGTCATAACCTTCTGCAGCAGGCCTCAGTGGATATTGAAAAATTAATAGTTTTTCTGCCAAAGTTTTTGATAAATACACGGGAATCTGGTAAACATAAAAAACATTTTTTAATTACTTTACACGAGGATAGCATTCATAACCTAAAGTCGCGGCATATGCACGTGAAAATATTCCAATATATATTATTTTTATCACATACCTCCTTTACAACTGGATCATTTTCGTTCTTCATTTTTTATTAACTTGAATATAATGCTTGAATTTTGATGATAGTGTTATCCGAAAAAAAAATCGCCAACAGGCCAACACCGTGTTGACAACAATGTGGTTGTGTGTGTGGTTGATATAAAATCATACACGTACACATCAGTATATATATATATTCTGGTTTTATACCTGAGGATTTGTATCCGTGTACAGTATGTCAATAATACTCTCACTGAAAATAAAAGAATGTGTTTGTGTAGCATTGAAAACGATCTATCAGCCTTATAAACTTATTTAGGTTTGTTATGTAGTGAATGAACTATAGAATGATGAATTTATTGTACAATAAATATATATTAGGTTCTGTAATTAAAAGAAATAACATGAATTCGAAAAGGTTCGATAATGGCGTGCGAGAGCGCGCTGCGGTCAGATTGTGACATCATGCCAGTTGGTCGACAATGTGGTTGCAGTATAGTTCTCGCCTTCTCGCAATAGCATCAGTAAAATCAAAAGTTTCAATTGCTCGAGTCGTGTCGTATATAAGCTTCAATTTTAAGCATTTAAACATTATTTTCGCGAAAATCAAGTGTATTTG
>MVJL01011365.1:0-38440 GCA_002156465.1 Macrocentrus cingulum | reverse complement strand
CGAAATAAATTTTTTAACGAAGCTAAGATCACAGCATTCATTTAGGACTGTATTTTAAAGAACTTTGAGCGGGGTTTTCGAGAGTACTTTGAGCAAGACTTGCTCACGGCCTATGAAGAGGACTCTCAGAAGACTCTGGAGGAACGACTTCCTGAAGAATTTTTGGGAGGACATTGCGGAGGACTACAAGGAGGACTTTCAGAAGGATATTGATAAAGACATTGAGGAGGACTTCCAGAAGGATATTGATGAGGACATTGAGGAGGACTACGAGAAGGATTGGCTAAAGAACTACGGGAAGGACTTTCAGAAAGACCTTAAAGAGAATTTTAAAAGTCTTTTTCGTAGTCCTTCTCAATGTCCTAATCAATATCCTTCTGAAAGTCCTCGTTGTAGTCCTCTAGCTAGTCCTGCTCAGTGTGCTCTGAAAAATCGTGCTAAAAAGTCCTCAAAAATACACTCCTGCATGAATGCCGTGATCTTAGCTTCGTTACGGAATTTAATTCGATCCGCGCACTTTTTTGTTTTTACTTATCCCGTTTATGTAAAGGAAGCGGATTTGAAAATGCAAATTAACGCTGATTGGTCACATTTAAACTATGAATATCTCAAAATCTACTGGTCGAAAAAAAATTTAACGCCCCAAAAACTTCCTACTCTAAATGCAAATTAACGCTGATTGGTCACATTTAAACTATGAATATCTCAAAATCTACTGGTCGAAAAAAAATTTAACGCCCCAAAAACTTCCTACTCAAAATCGCATTCTGCATATTAGGACTATGTATTTCGAATGCGTTTTCAAAATCTACTGGTCGAAAAAAAATTTAACGCCCCAAAAACTTCCTACTCAAAATCGCATTCTGCATATTAGGACTATGTATTTCGAATGCGTTTTTTTTTAGACACCCTGTATAATGTTGAGTTTTCGCACGCAAATATTTTATTTACATCGTATCCAAGAGCGTGATGGCGCTCTTGCATAATATCCAGCGCGATAGAAATCGAGATGTCTCAAATAATTGAATAATGAACGACTCTCGCGGGTGAATATAATTAAAATCCATTATGACCATCAAAGCATCAAAGCGTTTCGAAAAAAAAAAATCTCTATTATTACTTTCCGCCATTTTTACGTTGAGAAAATTAAACTCTTGATTTTTTTTAAACCTCGCACAATATTTTAATTTTTGATATATTTAAGATTTATTTGTAAATATTATTATAAATATTATCAGAAATTTTAAAAAATAACAACTATTTAATGTTATTCCTGTCAATGATGTTTGCTTTTGATAAAAAATTTCTCAAAGTAAAATTTTAACGTTTGTTGGATTTTTTTTGACGATAAATCTGTAAATATGCAAAATAATCAAAAATGTTATCAGAATTAAACAATTGAGAATTATATTCCCTACAAAAAAATGTAGAATAAAATTTTTTGTATTTTTCTTAGTTTTTGAAAAATATCAAATTCATATTTTTTCAAATATCTCGAAAACAAAGAAAAATATCAAAAAAAATTATTCTACATTTTTTGTATAAAATCAAATTTCCCGTCATTTCACACTTATACTATTTTTTGATATCTATCTTATTTACAGAGTTATCGTCACATTAGCGAAAAAAAAAACCGTTATATCATTTTTAACTCGAAAAATCTTGGAAATGCGTGAAGATACAAATTTCCTATATAGAACCTTTTTTACAGAGAATTTCATAAACTTAAAAAAAGGTATAACATAAAACTTCTGTAAATCCTGGCCTTATCGAGATATTTACATAAAAACACCCTTTCCTCTAAAAAAAAAAAATTTTTTTTCTAATAAATTACACTTTTTTTTTTCTTTCTAATACTTAAAAAACTATTTTTAGAAGCAACAATTACTTCTAAATAAGCAAAAAAAATTCGTTTTCATCAATAAAATCGTAATAATTTCATATAATAAAACCATTCATTAAAGTTGACTGAATAAAATAATAAAAAAAAAAGTATATTCGCAGTGAAATCCAACACGTCAGTGAATATTAAGAGACTAAGCAATGCCCTGACGAGTAATTTATTGCGAAAAGCACAGACAGGAATTCCTGCAAGGCATATCATACACTACATTAATACGCAGGAAAGAGATGCTCACGGTAAAGCACCAATAAATCAAGAGTTTCTTACGTGTATAGGTAGTAGTGAATCCTTGACTTGCAATGGGTTTGCGCATGTAGATCGCCTGTCATCACACCTGTCACTCATCATCTCGTGGTCGCTGGTGTTTTGTGAGCACGACACGCTCAATTACTTTTGTTCCCAGTGCTCTTACACGCTCCACCCAGCCCTCCCATGGGCGCGATTATAACACTGTATAAGCATCACACGGATACCTGCATGTCCTCTGTTAACTGAGAGAGGTAAATGTGTAATAACTGGGCGCACATGTTACCTAAGATATTAACCTTTCTTTTTACCTTGACGATTGCTCCGCGCCGTGTATTATATCGTAACGCCAAAGAGTTTCTCAGGACTCTCGACGAGAAGCAGGATTTGATTATTACAACAATTTGCTTCATCTCGTTCTATATCAAACACTTGAAAAAAAAATATTTATATGCCATAAGATCATTTGATAACCTTGTGATAGGCCTGGGAAACATGGTCAAGTCAAATTACCATTTTATATTGTTTATATATCTCCGTAGGGATGTGACTTGGGAAATTTTTACATTCTATCTTTTTTTTAGATTATTTAATTGTCTGTAAAAAAGGTTATATGATAAATTTTTCTATCTTCAAGGGTTTACGAGATTTTTCGAGGTAAACGTGTGTCAAGCTGTTTAATGAAACTTAATATTTTGAAAAAATGAAATTTTTTTGATATGTAAAGGAGGAAAATTTTTTTATTTTTTTTTTTGAAAATTCATGGAAAATTATAGTAAAAAGTGAAAAAGTACAAAAATTAGGGATAATTGTGTAGAAATGAGGTTCCATCGGTTTTTTTCGCTGTAAATCATTGAAAAATAGAGTTATTAGCTAATTTTTTGCATTTAAAAATTTTAAAAATTGAAATTTTTGACTTTTAATTGAAAATTTAAAATTTACGCGCTAATTTTTTGTAAATATTTCGATTTTACATCTTGTTGTATGTTGAAAATAGATTAATTTCAAACGGAAAAAAAATCAAAAATTTCAATTTTCCATAATGACAATTTTATTTAAAATTTTGTTGTAATATTTGTTTATGGATTATATATAAATATTAAAAAAAGATTTCAATTTTTTAGGCCTTTTAAAAAGTGATTTTTTTCGAATTTTTGACACATTTTCATTTTTATACAATATTCTTCCTAAAAATTAATAGAAAAAATTTTTTATAATTACTTGTTTCACTGAAGAATAACTTTCTTTTAAAAATCGACATATATCATAAAAGAAATTTCATTTATATTATCCAATTTAATTAATTTCGATTTTTTTTTATCGATTAAACAGCCTAGAATTTTTGGCGATGAAAAAAACCATATTAAACCACAATCAAAACAAACAGTTGTAGAAAATTTTAAAAATTTAAATTTTAGAACCAACATAAATTCAATATGTTCTAAATCAATAATAAACATGACTATTTATCAATTTTTAACCCAAAAAAAAAATAATATTGTATGTCTAAAATCAAAAAAGTGTATCGCTAAAAAAATTGAAATTTTTTTACTTGCTAATATCTTGATAAGGATGCAAATCATATAAATTTTGTTCAGGACCTTTTTTGTAGCTAATAAAATTCTCTACAAAAAAGGTCTCTTGATAAAAATTTTTATCTTCTATAGTTTAGAAGATATTTTCGAATTTTTCCCATTAATCACGCGAAATATTCCTTAAATTTGATATTTTTCAAGTGAAAAAATTTTTTAAACAGCTTTTTTTATATCTTCTGTAAATAATTTGATTAAATTTGTCGATTAGCGAATTTCCATATAATTTCATGCAATTATTGCCAAATATATATAGATATTTATTTGAACGTTAATTACCACTTTCCATTAGGCTTGCAAATCCTCCTAATTACAATATTGCCCAAACGGCTTTATATTCCTGATAGGCATCAGTCAAGTGAAGTCACGAGGAAATTTTTTTTTTAAATCTACTGAACAATGTGTATTATATTGCACGTTTGCCATTTGCTGCAATAAAATCAAGCCAAATTTGTCTGTATCATTATTTTTCTTGACCAATCATGAATTAACAACTTCTACACGACGTTGAGCGACTAATTGCTGAGATTCTCGTGACAATTATAAGTTTTCAGGTGTGTATGGGGTCAGCACGACCCTGAATGACAATCTTGGCGACTTTGTACCCAGAGAATTCATGGCATGAGAGCACTTTCAGTGGGGAAATCGCTTTCGTAAGTGCTCGTGTCGTCCTGCGGCGTCCGCCCCAGCGTGGGACATGAAACTAAATCCCATTCACTCGTTCACCCCGTGAATAACTTTTCATATATTTCCGTTTTAAGCCACGTATGGTTGGTATTAATAATTTACTTATAGACTTGTATCAATCGTTATTGGAAATTCTATCAGAACCAACGCGTGGCCTTCGGCAATGAGAGCCAACGCAAGGGCTTGCAACATGTTTCTTCGCGCTCACTGAGAAAAATCGAGGCCTTTTAGTGCTGTCCTGAATTCAGCGCAACCTTGATTTTACAGTTTTCTTTGTTTTATAAGTAAAAAGAACACAAAAAGACTAACGAGGAACTTCGCATCATAAAAAAATCCTCTTCTTTTGCAGATATCACGAAAACTACTAGATCTACGAAAATTTTACATAAGATCTTTTTTAAAAAATTCATAGTAAAAATCTTGTAAATGTCATAATTTTCAAGATATAAGTAAAAATGTAAAATAACGTAAATGGCGACATCAAAATTACAAAAATTTGAAAGAACCTTCTTTTTCGAAAATATCATTAAAACTACTAGATTTACAAAAAATTTAGATAGAATCTTTTTTGTATACTAACGAGGAACTTCGCATCATAAAAAAATCCTCTTCTTTTGCAGATATCACGAAAACTACTAGATCTACGAAAATTTTACATAAGATCTTTTTTGTAGCTTTTAAAATTCTCTATAAAAAAGATTCATAGTAAAAATCTTGTAAATGTCATAATTTTCAAGATATAAGTAAAAATGTAAAATAACTTGTAGCTTTTAAAATTCTCTATAAAAAAGATTCATAGTAAAAATCTTGTAAATGTCATAATTTTCAAGATATAAGTAAAAATGTAAAATAACATAAATGGCGACATCAAAATTACAAAAATGTGAAAGAACCTTCTTTTTTCGAAAATATCATTAAAACTACTAGATTTACAAAAAATTTAGATAGAATCTTTTTTGTAGTTTTTAAAATTCTCTAGAAAAATTTTTTCGAAAATATCATTAAAACTACTAGATTTACAAAAAATTTAGATAGAATCTTTTTTGTAGTTTTTAAAATTCTCTAGAAAAAAGGTTCAGGGTAAAAATCTTGTAAATGTAATAATTTTCAAGATATTAGTAAAAATGAAAAAAATAAGATAAATAGTAACACCAAAATTACAAAAATATGAAGAAAAAAAAACCCTCTTCTTTCGGAAATATCGCTAAAACTACTAGATCTACGAAAATTTTACATAGAATCTTTTCTGTAGCTCTTGAAAATCTCTACAAAAAAGGTTTCAAGTAAAAAACCCTTAAATCTAATAGTTTTCAAGATATCTTAAAAAATGTAAAAAAAAAATGAGATAAAAATGACTCACCAAAATAATAAATGTGGATGGGAATACGGAGGATCACAGGTGTAAAAATCTTGAAAAACCCACCAACTTCCTTGAATCAAGGCCTCTTGTATCTGTTAAATAATTTTTTTTATTATTAATGATGGCTATGAATCGATTTTATGTACAGAATTCAACATTTGCGACGGTCGCGCTCAGAAATACCACCGCGAGAGAGACTCTGTCGCAAAGTGCTGACACACCAGTGAATTAATCGACTGCCAGTCGATAACGAAGGCATGGAATGAAGATATTAAAAAAAGATTATGATCGATTGTACAAATTTTCGCGATAAAACAGCGAAAAAATAACAAGAAAAATCGAGTATTATAAAAAAAAAAAACACGATTTTCATGCACACACATTTTTTCCCCCATCAACCTTACTCAAATGGCTCAATTTAAATAAATGCACATTTTTTTCTTCCCACCACATCCACAAAATCTCGAGTTCTGGCAATTTCCGATTTTCGTTCTTTTTTTTTTACACTTCTAATTACTAACTAACTCAATCTGCCGATATTTTTTACGTAAATTGCTGACCGGATCTTTGAATAATACAGGATCTAGCCTCATATTCGAGCGCAACAGAGGCATGTAACCAAACACAGCAACAAATGTGTTCATACACGTCTGCCGCTGGATAAAGTGATCCGGATCGTTCCACGAGGACCTGAAAAACAAGGCCAAAGTATTACAAATCGTGATGGTGTAAACGGCGTAGAAGAAATAAGACACGCGAGTATAAACAATAAAATGTACCTGATGCCAGCTGCCGTTGTGTCTTTGTAGAGTTTACGTTGAGTGACCTTGATGGGTGGCCGTCGCGTCACATGGCTTACCAAGAAGTTCATGAGTATATCCTCACAATTCTGTGATTGCTCCACAGTCTTGTGCAGTGTTGAGCTCAATAGCTCGGTGTATAGAGTATTGTAATATCGGTGGTAAAATGCTGCGCCCGTCAGGACAATGCTGTAGTCGTTGGTCCACTTACTCGTGTATCCCCACGATCGCTGCAATAAAAAAAAAAAAAAGAAATTATTTTTTTAATAAAAATGTAGAGATGGAAATCTCTA
Organism: Macrocentrus cingulum; assembly: GCA_002156465.1. Taxonomy (NCBI): domain Eukaryota; kingdom Metazoa; phylum Arthropoda; class Insecta; order Hymenoptera; family Braconidae; genus Macrocentrus; species Macrocentrus cingulum. Next base: position 31,559 of record MVJL01011365.1, on the reverse strand, counting down.
TCATGTTCTGCCATGTTATAGTTTAAAAAAAGGAAAAAAATGCTAATTTTGAAATTTGAAAAAAAATTTTTTCTTGATTATCATGTTAAAAAATTATTATTAACAGTAGCGGATACCAGTGGCATCGCCACGCCCATACAAATATTATTTTTTATTTCAACAAAATTTTGTTTACTGCGAGGCTTTTGGATACACTGTATTTTTCGTTTTGTTGTTTGGTGCATAAATGAATAATGCTGATGGTTTACCGATGCGTGTAATAGGCGACTAATAGTTGATCATGCATTGAAATCAATTTTTCAAAAAAAATAATTACTTTTTCCGTAGGTGTCTCGTCAATTTGAACCTCGACCCCGTACAATATCGTTACTTAAACTATTTTTTTATCGCATAAAAAAGTACGAAAAGACAGTGAAAGCTCGGAAATTGATATTTTTTTAGGAATGTGCAAATTTAGTATATTAATTTTGGATTTTTCTACGGGATCTGGGTTCAAATTTGAAGAGACACTCATGAAAAAAGTAAATTTTTTTGAAAAATTAATTTCAGATGAAAATTGCGATCTCAAGGAAGTTTGCAGATTGCCACGTCAGATGGCGACTTAATTGTTCAGAAATTTAAAAATGAACTCTTGAATATATGCACTAAATAACTCTAAAATGTAACTATTGTACATACATTCCTTGTGTTGAAAAAATTCATTAAAATCAGTAAAAATACGACGTCCTATGCCTATTTTGCCATTTTTACACCTATTTTTTCCCTTAGCCAATTATGATTCATTTCTATTCAACTTTTTTGTAATTTTTAGTAGAGTAAAACCCCAATTTCGACTGTTATAATCATTTTTTTTTTAAATCACACAATTCCGCCCATCAATTCTCAATGGATGATTTTTCTACTACTCAGATCTTATGGATAACTGTAAAATTATAAAAAATTCTAAATTTCCGAAATTTTATAAAAAAATTTTTTTTTCCGAATAGAAATTTTAAAAACTCTTTTACTTTTAAAACCGTGTTAAGTATTGTTTTCTAATGTATATAAAAATACATTTTTTTTTTTCAACACAATAGCAATATAAATATCCAATTGAGAAAAAAAAAATTGAAATGTCAACAGAAAAATTTAATTCTCCTAAGAAATAGTCACAGTGTTAAAAGGTTATTGCGATAGTGCAACTAAAAAATAAAAACAAACCTTTGAATCATCCCAGTAATGTGATCGCGCTGGATATCCAACGATACGGTCGGGAAAAGATTGCCACACAACGAAGGCAAAGTCAATTTCATCTGTATTGAGTGTAGCATCCTCATCCAATGACAATATGGCACTTGTTTTGATTTGCGAGTGAGGGTAAAATCTTTGTGAAATACCATTGGCAACAATAACATTGATGGTAGCTTTGATACCCTGCCAACGTGGTCGTCGAGGCACGGGAATATCCGAATTCCACATTAAAATAATCTGTAAAAAAAAACGACAAATATTACTCTCAAACACGAGAAATAAAAAACCCCACGATAGATAACTCGTGGGGTCAAACATGTAAAATATTATCGAATAATTCTCAGAAATTTAACCTTATCTAAGTATTTGCTCTTGGCAACACTTCGCAGCAGACGATAAAGTACTGCGGTAGATCCCAACTGGGAATAAATTATCGCTGTGAATGCATTGCCTGGATCATTGTTTAAGAACGGAAGTTCTTGCTGACTGTCAGCAAATTGCGGTAAAATTGCTAAAGCCCCCGGATATGTGTTCCAAATGATTTTTTCACGAGCACCCTCCCACGGCAAGCGTTCACGTACAGTCTAAAGAAACCATAAAGAAAGAAAAACAATTTTTTTTCTCCCAGCAATTGCATAAAAATACAACTTACTTCAAAAACTGTAAAAATAATTTTTTCAATTGATGAAAAATATCGTTCCCATAAAAATTGCGTCTGTTGACGCAATTTTAAAACTTGTGTATTCGACACTGAACGTACAATATCCGGAATCTACAAAGCATAAAAAAAATTATTATATTGTTATTGAATTTGTTTTTTATAATGAAAATACAAACTTGAAGTAATAGTCTCTCGTCAGCATATATTACTGCTTGATTCCAGTCAATATGGTCATGAAACGGCAGCGCCCACCCATTGCTCAGAATAACCGGAATACATCCGGCTCTTAGAGCCTCTAGAAAACGAAAGCTGCCAAGCCTACGTCCTCTTGGTACTAAGCAAAATGTTGAGTTTAACAGTAAAACTTCATAATCATACCTGAAAACCAACAACTTGTAAATATTTTGTATAAAAAACAACAAAAATACTTGCTACATAATCAAAACCACGTAGTACAGTGATAAAATAAGATTAAATTCTAAAAGAGAGTATTGTTTAAATCTAAAATGAGTTTTGAAACATTTTATTAAAATAAAAAAAATTTAATATTCAATTTTTAAAGGGGCATTGCTGACAAAACCGAGATTTTTTTTTATTTTTTGACGATAACTCGGTAAATAAAGGAAATATTAAAAAATTTTATTGAAATTAAAAGATTCATCATTAAATTTTCTACAAAAAACGTTTAATAAATTTTTCTGTATTTCTCTTAGTTATTGAAATATTACTGATTTTGAAAATTTATATTTTTTAAAATATTTCGAAAACGAAGCAAAATATGAAAAAAAATTTATTCAACATTTTTTATAGAAAATAAAATTTTCTATTTTTTAAATCTTATATAATATTTTTTGTTATCTCGTTTATTTATCGAGTTATAGATAAAAATTTTTTAAAAAATCATGAAAACTCCGAGAAAATGTTTTTTGGTTTTTTTTTAATCTTGACTTAAAAAACGTAAAAGTAACTATAATGACTCATTTAGATGCTTTTTCAAGTCTAAAAACTTTTTATTTTAACTAAAAAAAAAATTTAATCGGCCTTTTTGGCTTTAATAACTCGATATCATCATTATAGGAAACGTTTTTTTTTTTTTCAAATATCTCAAAAACCGTGCATTTTATAAGATTTTTACATAAAATATTTTTTGTAGCCCATAAAATTCTCTACAAAAAATCTTTCTACATCAATTAATCTAACTCGCAAACTTTCCAAGATATTTTCAAAAAACAATTTTACACAACTTACGTATCATATTCCTGATTATCCTGCTGGCAATGTTCATCCTGCAATTCTCTCCACGACTTTCCATGTCGACAAGTAGTAACAAAAACAAGATCTTTTCCATTGTGCAAGTGATACAATGCATTTCTGGTCTCCGAACCGATGCCATGTACATATCTCTTGCCTTTAAAAGCCGCCACATATTTTTTATTGCTTGGAAAATTATTTTCCGATGCTTGACCGGGTTCACCACCACGTTCCAGATGTTGTTTGGCAAACAGTGGAATAGAAACATCAAAATTCGGTCTCAATAAATTAATTGACATGCTTGCCTTAGCCAACATGGCATATCCAATATTAAAAGCAAGTGAATCTTCGGCATAGTCAGGCCAAGTGCCGGAATATAAATTAAAAATCAAATGATTTCTACCGTCATTCCAGTGCGGTAAACGTTGCAATTTACTCGGTAAATTGTGAATAAATTCCGTGGACAATGGATCTCGATCGAGCGTATCAAGTGCCAGAACAAATATACAGGCACGTGCAGGATCCGACGTGTAGTAACGAGACTCGGTGATAACATTTAAAATTTTTTGGTACAATGGACTTATAGTGTCTTCAACTGGATACACATAGACAGTAAAACCCTGTTTACATCTTGTAAAATCAAAACATGTCTCCATGCGACAAAATTTAATTGGTCGTGTGAGAAGTGAATTGCCATTAGATGTTCTTAAATCTTTATCATAAAATTCTTCATTAATTGTTAAATAAGATGGCAATTTTTCCCACGTTACTGACACTTCATTATTTTTATGACTTTTTAATCGATATCCACCAAAATAGCAGTATCCAAGAAATGCACAAGTCACAAATAGCAGTAAATAACGCTTTTTTGCTTGCATCGCGCGTTATCGTCGTCGTCGTCACTGCCCAAAACTTCACATTCAACTTTAATTAATCATCGAATAAAAAATTATCGTCCAAACACACATTTTCAGTCCTTACTACTCTATTCGTATAGCAATTGAATTACGCTAGATGTAAATTGACACCATTGCAGGATATTGCTGGAACAGAAAAAAGTGTCAAGTGGATCATTCGAACAGACACGAGATTGTGCGTAGTCAACACACACACACAGACACACAAGTGCGTCAATTGAACAAAGTTCTGCAAATTTTAAAAATAGAATTAAATTGATATTAGTTTAATTAATATTATTTGTTAATAAAAATATATTTTTTATGAATTTTTACCTTTTATAAATTTGAGAAAAGTCCAAGGAAGACATTCAAACTGATGTATATTCCTTGATGGACGTGAAAAAATAACTTTGGCGTATTAACGGCCGTTGGGACACTCCTATATGCATTTAAATATTGCCTCGTAGCAAATTCCAGCAACGTATCGAAACCTCATTGTTATAAGTAATTTTAATAATGTGGCTCGCACAAACGACGAGAGTTTACTGACATTGCAAGCGGCGTCGTTGGTCTGGATGTTGCTGGATTATCCGTGAGATTGTGTATGACAACATGACTATCTCATGTGCACCCACCACTGCACTGATAAATGCCTCATAATATTACTCTATTTATTAGTCAATGTTGATTTGATATTTTGGATTGCAGTGTGACGTGACTTTTTAAGGTTAGTCCTGACGCTCGCGGACTTTGAAAGTCTTGTTAGTATTTCAAATACTACGAGAAACATTGTTTAAATTGACAAGTTTTACACGAGATATTGATAAAAAAGGATCATGTTAAACATGGACACATTTTGTTTAGGAAGAAAAAAATACCAAGATTTACTGCAAACTGCCGTGACATTCCGGTCAACAGATTGGAAAATATATAGCACTAGTCTCTCCCTCTCTCTCGCTCGTGTCTACGCCTCGGTCGGTAAGTAGAAACTCGCTCGCTCGAACGCACGTACAGATTGGAAAATATATAGCACTAGTCTCTCCCTCTCTCTCGCTCGTGTCTACGCCTCGGTCGGTAAGTAGAAACTCGCTCGCTCGAACGCACGCTATTTTACCATCACGGGAGAAAAAGAAATTTTTGTATAAGGTGTAAAATTTCATTTGCAGATTTGTAGATTTAGCAATCATTTATATTATTTTTTTTTGTAACTGTAAAATTTGTATCCATTGAGCACAATCACTTAAGGTGTAAAATTTCATTTGCAGATTTGTAGATTTAGCAATCATTTATATTATTTTTTTTTGTAACTGTAAAATTTGTATCCATTGAGCACAATCACGTGGTTTTTTTTTTTTTTTCAAATTTGTCGTTGAAGAATATATATAATGCTCAAAATGATGTTCACGATAAGAAAAGCGCATTCCCGACAAATCTGTAAAATATAATAAATAATAACATAAAACTTTGTTATTACAGTCAATCGGAATTTTGTTCCAGACATAGGATTTTATTCAAGAATTAAATGGTGAAAACTATATATAACGTATAATGTTTACTCCACAATTTTGTATGCAGAATAGCTCGTCGTTTTTGAGACATGTAAAATAAACGTTTTTTTCTTTGAAGACATTGAATTTTTATCAGTGTCACTCAAAATGGCGTTGAAAATAACGAATTGTCGATCGCCTACTAATAAAAGTCCATGTTTCTGTACTTGAAAGCGGGTGTGCACGCGAAATGGCCGCCGCCGACAATCCACCAACTTGTGGATGTATATATTTGAGATATTCGCATACAATTCAAATAATTGATTAAAAAAACTCTTTTCAACCTGATCTCTTCATTAGTTATTGATATTTTGATGGTCTTAAAACGACGCTAGGGGTTGATGATTCGCTTTTGGTGTTTTTGGGACTCTCAAGTGGCTATAAAAAAATATCATCACGGGGAAAAACGTTTAACACTATATTTCATAAATATTACCCGCATAAATTTGAAGTTTGGGGATGTATGGTGGTCTTTCAAACGACTCCGGGGGGTTGCAAATTTATTTGGATATATTTAAGACTCTAAACTAACTGTAGAAAAAATATCATCGCTTAGTAAAAAATTCGACACTATATTTCATATTTGTTGAGTGGATAGAGCACATCCTATATTGCTTCGCATAAGAGGTGTGCAATACATATACCCTACGACATACTTATACCCTTTTGCGTGCTTGTGAAGATTTAAATCACACGGTTAATCGGTGATTTCAAAAGGCCACAGGTTGAATACTTTTATTGATTGGACAAAGAGTTGTTTGCAGTGAAGGAAAGCCTATATACTTCAGCGATGAATCGTACACGACGCGTGTCGCGCGTTTCAGTGGCTGCTAAAAATAAAAAAAAATTTATCCCACCAAAAGAAATTAAACCAAACGACCCGGCGAGTGCTTGCAAAATTGCCAATGATGTGTACAAAGAATTTGCTAATGAATCAACAATCCATGGAGTTAAATATACAGCTCATGCTAAGACAATTTATGAAAAGTATATTTTTATATTTATATTACTAAATCACATTAATTAATTTAATTTTTTGTTGCAGAATTATTTGGGGGATTATTATCATTTTGTCGGTTATAACTGCCGCTAGCTTGGCACAAAAATTCTACGAGAAACATCAAATGGGCAATATGCGAACGTTGGTGATAAGTAATCAGTATCCATCGTGGCAGGTAAAAATGCCTGCCATAACTATTTGTCACCCAACAATAGCTTCGTTACATCGAGTTCAACTATTTTTAAATACTACTAAAAATTTGTAAGTTGTGCTGACATCCGTGCCTGAAGTGTATTTTTGTTCACTAGTGCGTAAAATGCCCCCATTTTTTCACGGAACCTGCGGACTCATTAGACACTAATATCACCTGTTAAAAAATTAGGCTACTCAATGGCGGCACCAAAATGAAAAAATGGAGCATTATTAAAATTTGTTGCAAAAAATATGGTGTGTGGCATTTATGTGCATAAAGGTGGCAATGGTTAAAGCGTGAAGTTGTAACAAACTTGCACGCTGTCAAAAAATTGCCGCATTTATGCACTTGCCACACAATATACTATTTTTGCCCATTTTTATCTAAAATAATTTTTTTTTTTTTTTAAATCTTCACACTGATGATATCACGAAAAAAAAATTTAATTTATACCATTTAATTTAGTTAATTTTCAAAAAATAAAAAAATCTCACTTTTTAGAAATATCAGCGAAAAACTACAATCTCAAAACTTCAAAAAAAAATAGCATAACTTTTTATCAATTTTTAATATAAAAAAAATTTTTTCATTACCATAAATTGAAGAAATTTCGATTTTTTCACGCGGAAACTTTTACTATAGAAACTAGACCTCCCAAAAATTCTTAATTTTTTAGAAAATGGCCACAAGGAGTGGGACCAAAAGAGTTTACAGAAGATGTAAAGTATATCCGAGAGGCACTCTACCCTGGTGGAAAGTATCAAAAAAACCTCGAGCGCTTGGAAAATTTTTTAAGCTTAAACAATATCACAATTCACGGTATTTTCAATATTGCCAGCGTGCCCTGCGACGATTATATCGTGCTCTGTCAGTACGAGGGTCAGTTGAAATCCTGTAGCAGATTCCTCCAACCCACATACATTCAGTTTGGTCGATGCTGCTCCTTCAATTATGCCTACGTAAATAATGAGCGCAGGTACGGAAAAACACGATGTACAAGGAAAATCTAATAATAGTTGTGTATTTTGCACTTATCTAATCAATCATGTATGCTTTATGCATTTACATATATGTTTGAATTGCATTTCACGACTTTTTTACGCAACATCAACTATTTATTTATATTTTTTCTACGCAGATTTCATTTAATTTCATTCTATTGGAATTTTTCCATTAATATCGTTCGGTAACTCAGTAAATAAGCGAGATATCGAAAAATGTTATTTAAGTAAAATGATAGGAAATTTAATTCCCTACAAAAAATGTAGAATAAAATTTTTCAATATTTTGCATTATTTGCAAGATATATTGAAAAATAAGAAATTTGAAAAATCTAAAATTTTTCGAAAACAAAGAAAGATAGAAAAAAATTTATTTAACATTTTTTGTAGGAAATTTAAATCCAAATATTTTAACTAGAATAACATTTTTTTGTTATTTTACATATTTACAGAGTTATCGGTAAAAAACTAAAAAAAAAAAAATTTATTTGTAAATTTAGATGGACGTCATTTGATGACATATACAGCTTTTTGTACGGCGATAATTTTATTGTATCGCTGCTGATCAAGGCCTGGCCCATTGAAGATCGCCTGAGTAGCGGACCCTATGGAAATGGTTACAAAGTTTTGATCCATGAGCGCTACACGTATCCTGGACCAACCGCTCAGGAATTTGTGGCCAATGCGGGCAGCGAAATAGTCTCCAGGCTTTATGGACGAACTCTCACGATAACTCCAGAGGTTTCGAATCTTCCTGCTCGCGATCGTGAATGCTATCTATCAGCCTCGGACACTAATCTCTATCGCGCTGACAATTGCTACATGACGTGTCGTGAAAAAAAAATTCGAAATCTCTGCAACTGTGTACCGTTTTACTCGTCAATTATTCTACCTGATGATACTGTTTGCAATTTTTCTCATATTCCCTGTCAAGTTAAAGCTCTCGCGGATATTGGTACTCTAAGTTTGTGGGATAAAGATTGTCTATGTTTGCCTGATTGTGTGGGAACTACTTTTCAAGTTGTTTCTACGGCTTTGCCCTTCAATGCACCACAATTTGTTCCATCACCATTTTAGTAAGTCAAATCTAATTTTAACCTTTTTTCGGTAAAAAAAAACTTTTTTTTTTTAGTTTTAAGCAGTTGAGAATGGAAAAAAAATTTTTTTTTTTGCGGTTTCAAGTCAAAATATCTCAAAAACTACTGAAGATAGAAATTTTTCTTATAAGACCTTTTTTGTAGACAATTTTATTAGCTACAAAAAAGATCCTTAGCAAAATTTGTCCAACTCGCATCCTTATCAAGATATTACCGAGTAAAACATTCTCAATTTATTTCAATTCAAAATTTAGCTACAAAAAAGATCCTTAGCAAAATTTGTCCAACTCGCATCCTTATCAAGATATTACCGAGTAAAACATTCTCAATTTATTTCAATTCAAAACATAGAGAAAAATTTATCTTGCAGTTTTAATTCAAAATATCTTAAAAACTACTAAAGATAGCAATTTTTCTCATAAAACCTTTTTTGTAGACAATTTTATTAGCTATAAAAAAGGTTCTCAGCAATAATTCAAAATATCTTAAAAACTACTAAAGATAGCAATTTTTCTCATAAAACCTTTTTTGTAGACAATTTTATTAGCTATAAAAAAGGTTCTCAGCAAAATTTGTCCAACTCGCATCCTTAATCAAGATATTAACAAATACAACTTTCATAAATTTAGAAGATGAAATTTTAAATTCGATTTTTTTTTTGTACAGCAAAACAGCTAAGGAACATTCATCACGAACTGCTATTCATATTACTTACTCAGGACAGTCGTTTATGCTTCAACGACGAGAATTAGTCCTGTCCTGGATTAATCTAGTCTGTAAGTATTATTTTTTAAGCGATAATTAATTTTTTTTTTGTTACTTTTCAATATTTTCAGCATCTGTCGGAGGAGTTTTCAGCTTATTTCTCGGCTGTAGCTTTCTGTCACTCTACGAAGTGTTTTACTTTTTCGGTTGGTTCATTCGGAAAATACTCCACCGGCGAAAAATACAAAAAAAATATTAACTCACCCTTGCAATCCATTTTACAAAAATTCCACATTACACGAGTGTAAAATAAACAAATGTTTATTTATAATAAATACCTTTGAAAGTTGCCTTTTTATTCACTATCTTCCTCAGTTTTCACATCATCATCACTCATATTTTCGTTTTTGAGTTTCAAATTGCTCGATGATTTTTTTGTCTCACGTTTACAGACAAATTTTTCAGTTATATCCTCATCACCATCCCATACTTTTAATTCTTGAGGTGATTTTTTCTTCATTCTCGTGTCAGGCAAAATTTTCAGTTGATTTCCGCGCACTGAAGCTGTTGCCCTTCCTGTCAGATAATCGTCGGCAATGTCAGAGCTGTGGAATTTCACGATAGCTCGTTTTATTGTCGAGGCCTCAGATGTTAGGATGAAAGTAGCAGTTCTACAGTCTCTAAAAGCCTGTTTCAACTCCCCGATGTTCGTTTTTTCAGGAATATTATTTACAAACACCCTGAAATATTAAATTAAATAAAAATTAAGTTAATGAGTAATTTAACTTGAAATATGAATTTAAAAAATGCTTACGATCGTGTTGGCTTAAATTCAGGCAGTTGAGGCACTTTTTTCTTAGGTTTGAATTCTTTTATCAGCTTTTTTGGTTTCACCTCCGTTTTTGACTTTAATAAACGGACAGTAATTCGTTCATTATCAATTACTTTGTTTTTACAAGCATTTAAATTGTCTTGTGCGTCCTTGATACTTGGAAACACCACTACAGCGTGTCTTGCTGACTGCCTTGGCAATTTGATTTGGACAACCCCAGGAAAAATGTCTCGAACTTCATCCATATTGCGAATAATTCGCGGAAAACGAACGTACAATGTTCTTTTTATTTCATTTTCCATTGATTCCAATTTTATTTCATTCATTTTCTCAAGTAGAATAAGATAATTATTTGTTTATTGTACCTAGAGGAGTGAAAAAGTGGTTATGAAATCCATTTAGTAGCTCTATAATGATTTTTTTTAATTTACCTTATTATCCTGTAATTCCGGGTTAATATTAATTGTTGAAGTTGTAAATTTAGGATTGTTTTAATTTATTTATCTTAGCAATAGTGAAATTGTTAATTTAGATTGACAATACACGTGTGTAAAATAATTAACATCGAAGTGATAAAATCATAACCTCACTTTTTTACTGCGTTTGTGTGCGCATTCTCTTTTTTTTTCTTGTGTGCGCATTCTCTTTTTTTTACGTTTTCCCGCGAAAATAGAATTTTTTTAATTAAATATTTCTAAGGCTAAGATATTCAACTGTTAATAATAAATTATTTTCTCGATTTTTTGGATGTTGATGGGATATATCGAGCTGTTGGGATTTTGTTCAGGGTGATTTTTAATAATAAGAATTTTAATTTATAAAAATAATTTCGAGTTTAATTTAACACTTTTAGCACGGGCAATAAAAAAAATACAAAGAATATAGATAAAAATAATAACAAAGAAAATTGTAATAATAATACTATGATGATAAATTTTCGAAACGGAGAAACATAAATTAATGTCTCAATCAAGAGACATTGTAAATAAAAGTACGGATACAAACATTTGAATTAAATATTTGGAAATTTTTGTGGATTTATCATTCTCTACTTGGAATACTTGGTTGACCAATTATCTAAAATTAAAAATCCAATCGATTTAGGTATTATTTTTTAATATTTCATGATATAAAGTGGTACTAACATTTATGCATGACCTTGAAAAATTTCAATAACTTTTTAAAATCGTTTAATGCTGAACAATTGACGAAATTAATTTAAATCACACGACCGACTACTTTCCTTTCTAAATTCGAATCAGTCGTTTTCAACTGATTTCACAGTTCTTTTTTATTGATTAAATCAGTCATTCAAAACATTGCTAAAAATTATAACTAGAAATATTAGCAAAAATGGACTATATAGGCGAGTATAGAGTACCCTACTGTTTCGAATAAAGAGTATGCAATAATTTTATGCTCCTTTTTATGAGAAATGATCAATTTTATCTCTAAAAATTTTTTATTAAAAATGAAAATATTTATAAACCATATATTCGTTTACAAGAATATTTATTAATCAACAAATATTACAAAATACATTTTGATTTTTATATTTATATATGAAAAATAGAAAAATTTTGTGTCACAAGTTTTGACATGAGAAAAATTCAGCGTAAATTTACAATTTTTTTCTTTCTATTTCGTTCATAAAATCACAATAAAATTGAAATAATATTTGTTAGAAATATTGTAAATAACGAATTTACAATTTTCTAAATAAAACACGACTTTCAATATATTCAAAAAAAAAATTACTAAATTTATAACTTAATTTATACTATGATTTACTGTTATTTATTAAAAATTCACAACGCAAAGATTTTACACTTTTTTCCCAAACCTTTATATCCCTTAAAAAAAGCATTAATGCCCGTTATTATCAATAAAACAAAAAACCATTGTATAAATTACGTAAATTTTTGAATATTTTCCGTGTCCTTGACTCGATTCAAATGATTTAAATTATTCCACCAGAGCGGCAGTTTATCATTCAAAATGAGTTTGAACCACGGAGTCAGGGGAGAGTTGCATTCACGAAGAAATTGATTGATTCGTGTCCTAGATACCCAGTGAATTTCGCTGACCTCATCGGGATTAGGATCTATTGTGACCTTATTTTTCTGCAAGAACAGCACGTAGTCTATTTCGTGTTCACCCCAGATACCATCACCATGAGCGAGATAGTGAATTCTCGTCAAATATTCAAATTCCTGCAACTGAATTTCCTCCGTAGGAATGCCCAGCTCGTAGGCAAGTCTGCGACGAGCCGCGCGTTTAACTCCAAGAGCATCGCGTTCCTCAGCCTCACCGGGAACCTCAATAAGTGGGTGGCTACAGCAGGTATTGGTATAATGTCCCGGAAAAGTGATCTGTCACAGAAAAATCCAATTAAAACCCACAAATACCAGAAATATCACAAACTAACCTTAGAAGCAGAGCGTTTTTGTAGCAGCAAATTGCCCTTTTGGTCAAATAAGAACACACTGAACGCCCGATGCAGTAGAATGTCCTTTTGCTCGTTAATTCGATGACAATTGCGCTTGGAAGCATCGCCAACAGGTCGATCTAGCTCATCCACAAGGATACAGCGTTCCTCCAGAGCTGCCTCCTGCAGCGGGGCCACTTTTGGCGTGGCATTTCGCCCAGAGGATGAGGTTAATGTTCTCACAGTGTTTCTTAGAACTTGAAACATATTTGGCACGAAATATAAAACAAAATTTCTTACACTGAGTATTCCATAAAATTGAACAATGAAGAGTTTAACCGTTATCACCAGCTCTCTTGACACCGGCGATCAGCATTACCACATATAATCTGCATGTCAATGCGGATATTTTCAGTGGTACTGAATATGCAATGAGTCAGCGTGGATTTATCCAAGTGAAACTGGCAACAACTGTGAAAACATTGATAAATTTAACGAATAAGCTTGAAATTATGATAAATATAATAAAAACTCACGTGTAGCGATGTACATTGGCATCAAAAAACATTGCTCCAAGGTCGGGAATGTCCTGACATGGTAGGTTAGATTGGAATTTTTAACTCAGTGAAAGTCCTGGCGATCAAAGTGGGTCGTGGGCGCGCGCGCGCGCTATGATATTGGGAAAAATACTGTGTAATCCAATAAGCCACAGACACTACACGCGGACAATCGAGTGAAAATTTTTTTCTCTACAAGGAATACATTCTCCTGATGCCGACATACACACACGAGAGCACACACGATAGCATCGGCGGCGTGACGTCACTCGCTGTTTCTCCCTCTCTGGCAAAAAGTGAGGTTATGTTTGCTGGTGGCAAGTTTGTGATGTTTTGTTGAAGTTTTCACTCGTGTAGAGCGCAAATAATTGTTTGTTTATAGACCTGATTGATTATTGGATACCTAAAAATGAAATCATCCGACGTAATTGAACCCTTGCAAGTCTAAAAATATCAGTCGCTGAGAAGATATTCGATGTGAGACGGTAAAATTTATCAAGTTTGCTGTCTAATCGAGTGGTGATATCATTATCTCAAAGGTAAGATAGGAGCAAGGCGATATAGTTTGTGATAATTAGTTGATTCGAATATTTTTCAAGTACTAGGCAAGCATCGATTGCGGTATGACAACAAGATGACACTCCCTACATAGTTGCTGAGATTGTCGAATATTATATTCATCAGGTACGTGTGTAGACATGAAGTCATTTCCTCAGAGTATGACTCACATCACTGATGGGCTGTTAACAGTGAATTACACTTGTTTCCAGGGCGCATGAACATTTATAAGCAACAAGATCATGTATGACACACTGTTGGCGCGGGATCCCTGGTGTTACTGGGTCATCTCAATAGCCGCACTGCTGTCGTTTGTCGGATTTATAGTGGCGTGTATCTGCAGCTGCAGGCACAATGAAAACAAGTATGAAAAAACATTATTTTGTCCCTTGTGGTTTTGAATCTACTATGAAAATACGGTAGTGACACTGTATAAATGGAGCACGTTACCATATACATACCGCATTTATACCGTGTTTGTACAGTCGTTTTGGCCAAAAAAACCGCCGTAGTATCCGAAATAAACGGTGTATTTACCAAGCAAAATATGGTAGATTTAGCTGAAACGGACAGTAAATTCGGCATCTAATAACGTTTATTTAGGCAATATCTGTGCATATGCTATAATAATTATACAGTAAATGTATAGAAAATTTGAGAATTTTTATTTTGCTCACATCTTGCACAATAAATGTGATGCCATGTATATGATAAAAATTCTGCACTCATTGCAGATATACATATATTTGACCACTAAATTTTTAGATTGATATTTCTAAATTTTCAATTTTATTCCTAAACTTTTAATTTGATAATTGAATTTGCAATTTGATGACTAAATTTCACCTGGACTAATAGTCAAACGTCAAATTAAATTATCATAATTATCATATGAATTAATTGATATATATTAATTGATTTATTAATAAAAATTTATGAATTTATTGCGCGAGATGTCAAATTACGACAAATACCAACTGATTGGAACTGTAGCTATGTTCATTTAACTTATATGAGTCAAATCAAAATTAATTGATAATACTTGAAAATCGATAAGAGAATCATCGCGAAAATACGGTTTTTTCTCGATACAAAAAAGGGCCAAAACGATCATATAGGTACACAGTAAGTTCACAAAGTTTATCCTGTGTTTTTACCGTATTCACGCTTTAACGGTACAGATACCGAGTTCATACTGGATTTGTAAAACTACAAGGGGTTACCTCCTAACCACTGAGCTTTAACCCAATAGCAAGAAATCAGCCATTGTGGCTGACACTTTTGTCTATAAAAAAAAAACGAAAAATGTCCCTAATAACTGAAGCGATGATTGAACAATGACTCTGACAACAGGAGCGAGTTTCTGGGCCTTGCGGGTATGGTAACAATCACCCGCACGGAGAATGACGTTTTCGATGATCATCCAACGCCGGATACTGCCGCGGTTGTTAGTCCAGACGCAGTGGACGGTGGAAAAAGGTGCCGAGCCCATGATCTGGCATGGCAGCATGACCCTAATGCCTGAAATTACCAAGATTAACCACCTACACACGTCCTCCCATCGAACTAATGCGTAGTCATTAATTATCTGAGGCAATGGTCGCTGCTGTAATCTTTCCTCTGCTCTGACTAATTTCGGGCTAAAAAATCACGCTCATCCTCGTAATCATCAACTAAAACCCACCAATCTGTCGCTAAAGTCTTCCTCAATCACTGAATCCACGTTAACGCCTCGCTAACTCGGATAATTACTTTTGCGCAGGACAACGAGCGCCAATCGAAGTCTTCCAGACATACCCAAGGACCGAAATGTCGGCCTGGACGAGAATGGAATCGAATCAACGGCGCGGGAAGTAATTTACGAGGCGGCCGAGATCATTGGAGACCCGTCCGAGCTGTACGCCACGGTGCAGGACAAAAATCCGAATCGTGTGAGTGATCGCGTGGCTCGCGCGAGCTCGCAGGAATCCTCATCACTGCAGGAGGACGACAGTGCCTATCCGTACGCAAGACTGAACCCGTTAACAGCCTCAAAGGACGAGCACCCTTACGCCCAGGTGCAAAACGTCCCAAAGACCGATGTAAACCGTCAAAACAGCTTTCGAAACGCGAGTCAAATGACGGACACGAGTCAGCCGAGTACTTCGGCCAGCGTAGTGCCGACAAATCCCGTGGCACCGCCTAGAACCCGTCGCTCCTCGTCGCACAACTCTCTCCTAAACGTGGACACGTCCGTGGGCGATATTCAGGCGGCAAATGCCATCTCTGGCGGCGTTCAGGCCAACCAGGACCTGCCGTACATGACGCCACCGCTGCTCATGTCCCTGCCGAGGCCGCACGGACCGCCACAGCACTTTAGCGGTGACTCGCAGGACTCCAAGGGCTACACGAGCATCAGTGTGCGCGAGCCACTGGCCAATATCATCGCGCAAACCAAGGCAGCGCGTCAGGCGCCACATCGCCCGCTCGCAGACTCGCATTATGCAACGGTTTCCGATGATTCGGACGAAATGTATGCGGCTATTGACGAGCAGGAGAAAATCTACACGAGTGGGAGCGAGACCTACGCTCAGATTCAGCCAATGGCGACAGAAGCGAGCCGAGTGAGCGCCGGTGGCGTTCCGGAGCCGACGGTATCTGCGAGAATTTCGATCGAAGACAGCAGCAGCAGCAGCGTATTTTCGGCGCCGCAGCCACCGAGTGTCGACAGTTTGAGGCACGTGGCGCACGCGCATTCGCGCCAAGCCTCGTCCTCGAGTGCCACGAGCTCCACGGCCAATCCGGGCTCGCCTAAACCCGAGAAACGCCAGGCAAATTCGCCGCTACCACCACCTCCACCGCCCTTGCCGCCCTCCGAGGACTCGGCCGATGTCTATGCCCTCATTGAGAAGCACGCCAAGGCTGAGGAGCACCCGCTGGCAGCCGGAAAGTCCGTCGAGGACATGTATGCCAAGGTGATGAAGAAAAAACGCGATGCCGACGAGGAAAACCACGGTAATTCCATTGACAACCAGCTGGCCATGAAGAAGCTCAGCCTCGTGGAAATCAGTCGGGCGTCCTGGTCCAGTCACGACTCGGTTGAGATACAGAAACGCGAGCCCGAGGTCAATCGCACGAGTGTGCCCTCCGACATGCTGCACTTGGACTCGTCCATTGAGTTTAGCAAGGTTGCGAGGATCTACGAACTTGATCGCGTCACCCCCGAGCACATGTTCGACTCGGCGAGTGTTTTGCGACCTGCAAACATGGCTAAAGGTACGGATGATCCGAATTACGAGATGCTGCGCCCATTTCCGCGACTGTCGGACGAGTCGATTGCGGGCGGAGGCGCGAAGAATGATGTGGACGTGCTGCCATTTTACTCGGTGCCCTTCAAGCATCGTCAGGTTAGCAATGCCAGCAGCGAGGACCCGGGATATGAGAGAGTGCGCGTTCGTCGGCGCCTTGATGTCGATTTGGACTCGGAGCCGAATTATGAGAGCATGCCGCACGACTCGGGCGAGCCGAATTACGCCTCGGTTTGTCGGACTGACAGTGACACCGATCCGAATTATGAGTCTGTGCATCATGACCCGAATTACGAGAGTGTGAGGTACGTGGGTGGTGGAGATCCGCCGTATGAGCAGGTGAATTTGTATAATAAACAACACGATCGTGCAGTTGATGGGTATGAAAAGGTTCAGTGTAAACAGACGGCCAATGATCCGAATTATGAGAAAATTCTTAAAATGTCGTCGCATGCTGCACTCATTGATAATACTGACACGGACGATGAACAGTATGTGCAAGTTTAAAATGTATTTTTTTATTTTTTTTTTACAAGTAGGTAATGCTTCCATTTTTGTAGTTTTGAGGTTAAGTTGATGAAATTTTTTTTTCTGTTGGAAATAGTGAATCAAAAGTATTGAACAATTTATAATAACAGGTGATTTTTATTTGAAAATTTTTGAAAAAAGGGAATTATTGTTATGTTTACTCCCTTTGCAGGGAGTTTTTTAAAAGTTGAAATTCTAAATCTGGCAGTTATGCCGTGTCAGGTAAAAAATGGGCACAATAGGAGAAAAACGGTTTTTTTTTTCATGAGAAAATATGTGCAATTTGAATTAAATATTTTGCCATTTCGTTCGCGATTAGGCAGTATTCTTAACAACTAATTAATAATAAATTACGTCACTAATGACAAAAGGTTAGGACTAGTTGAAAATCACGTTTTTAAAAATTTGATTAATTTTTGAAAAATTTAGATTTTTCAAAATATCTCGAAAATAAGGCAAAATATCGCAAAAATTTACTCTACATTTTTTGTAGAGAATTTAATTCCTTATCATTTACTTTCAATAACATTTTTTACTATCTCAATTATTTACTGAGTTATCGAAACATTAACGTAAAAAAAAAAATTACATAATACGCCTTTTTGGCATTATAGTGACGCGAAATATCGAATCATCGGCGACTTAAGAGAATAAATAACGACTATGTATACTATCTATACTAACGAGGATAAGACTGATGAAGACTAGAAGTGAGAAAAAAAAAAACTAAAAAAAAATGTGTGCGTCGAGTTGATCCGAGGCACAAAAAAAAAATAAAATTTAATTAAAAAAAAAAAACATCGAATAAGTATTATCATTTTCAAATGATAGATCAGTTGTTATTGAAATATTCAAAACTCCTGCGAATCTATATATGTAAATATACATAATTTTTATCAACTCGTGTTATATACATTTTCGTTCGTTTAATGGCATATTAAATTATTATTATTTATTGAACTAGTGATCATGCATTCCACGGTGGGATTGTTCGTTTTAAAAAAAATATGATCATACAACACTGAGCCCGTCGTCAATATTTCAATATTGTTCCTCTCGGGTATTTTTTTCTATATAAATAAATTAAGGTTAAGGAAAATTATTATATTGTATAAATATATGTATGAGGATAATAATATTTGTAAACACAGAAGCTCGATAAATTAATTGAGCATTTATATGAGGCCATATGGATTACATGCAATCCAATCAACGAAGAAAAATCTTTATTAGCTTACTTACTTACCTAATATATATTGACTAATGATATTAATGATGAGCGCAATATTTTATAGACTCATTTTATACGTACGCAAGTAATTGAGCATGTCAAGAATGTAATTGCAATAAAAAAATCATAACTCAAACAGAGAAATTGATTTTTAGACGTGTCTAAAAAAAAAATTTTCATCTTTAGATTATAGATATTTTAAGGATATATAGCCTGTTGAATAATTCCATAGCCTTCATTTTTTAAAATAATATTTTACCCCAAAAAAAAAATTTATAGTAATTTGTCATACAAATTTTGATATTTTTTAGCAAAAAATTTCGTTCATTAATAATAATATTGAATATTTTCATAAATAAAAAGTTTTAATATGACTATTTTTTAGTCAAGTAAGAAACTATTTCAGCAACCAATATAAGAGCTGTTTATTCAAATTTATTGAAAACGTGGCAACTATGTCTAAAAAAATCGCGATTTGTTGAAAAGCTTATGGACCGAAGTGCAAAATATTTTATAAAATTGATTAAAATAAAGTATAGTTATAAATTGGGTACTTAAGATTCATTAAATATTCTAGAAAAAACGTACGCATTTATGCGTATACATAACCTCAACAACATACAACGTTGCCACGTTTTTTTGCGTAATGGTGGACTTCTCAACTGTCATTTATAGATGTCCGCGAACGCGTCGGTACGAAAATATTAATTTCATCAGTTTTTTCACGGCAGGGTCACATAATCACGGTATAAAATCATTCGTGAAAGTCCAAGGTTTAATGTCCCAGTTTTTCTTTGCAATTCTTTGCATACAACATATTTTTCGTCATAGCG
The DNA here is from genome assembly GCA_002156465.1 of Macrocentrus cingulum. Lineage (NCBI taxonomy): Eukaryota > Metazoa > Arthropoda > Insecta > Hymenoptera > Braconidae > Macrocentrus > Macrocentrus cingulum. Next base: position 11,721 of record MVJL01011365.1, on the reverse strand, counting down.
GGAGTAAATGGGGTTTTTGCTCCCGCTACGACGAAAAATAGTATGTTTACCTCGGGATGCAAAAAAGGTTATTTTGACCGTGAATTCCTGCCCTTGCCTTTCGGCTCTGGCAGTAAACGGTCGAAATGACCACTTTTGCTCCCTCGGGGAACAATGTACTATTTTTGTCGTGGCGGGAGCAAAAATCCCATTTACTCCCGCTATGACGAAAAATTAACTTTTTTAATTACAATGACGATAAAATACTCGAATTTTTTGCCAGGTCCAAAATCGACTTGAATTGTCTTTTATTTTCATTTGAGTCAGTTTCTCTGTTGAACGATTTTGGGCTATACATCCTTAAAAACAGTTATTCTCTGAGGCATAGTGAGATCATGAATTGAATACACCCACTGCTGGTCGCAGGTTCCGTGAAAAAATGGGGCATTTTACGCACCAGTGAACAAAAACGTACTTCAGGCACGAATGTCAGCAGTGAAATAATCGGCCACTTTACAGCGAGAGTGAAAAAAAACGAGCTTTAGAGGCGTGCGTTAAAAATCTTATCTCTATAATATAATTATTGCATTATTTAGAATATTAGTTTGATCTTACTATTGATTACATATCTGAATATAAATTGATCTTCAGTGTTTTACAGCGCGGACCAAATGTCAGTAACATGAACTTTTGTTGATGAATGACGTTTGGATTAAACTACTCGTTCCAAAATCAATAAAAATTTTTCTGACGACGCGAGGATCAGCAACTTCACTTTTGTGCAATATTCTTGTCAGGATGCGAAGTGTGCGAAACTCTGTTTAAATAAAATCATCCAGATAATACTCTTTAGAATTGTTTCTGATGAACACTTTTTGCACTGCATATGATTCCGTGCAGTGCACTCCATGATTTGAATTCATGACGGAAAGTGATAAATGTTTTTGGGGTTATCTTGAAAAATTTGATCTACTATTTTTATCTGTATAATCATTGGAGATAAAAACGCCTTCATGGTTGATGATTTAAAAAAACCTCGGATATTCCAATAATCAACTTTTTTCGTATGTAGCAGCTGTACATGCAATGTGGTAGCACATCGTGATGATATAGTAACACTAAAACGCCGTAAAACTGCTCGAAATCATTTTAAAAAAAAAGGTTGGAGCGAATCTCTAGGAAACGTATATATAGATTTCAGCTTTAAGACTTGAAATTTTGATGGTGTTATTAGAAATACATAACACATCTCATCAAAATTTCGAGAGCTTTCATCGTCTAGTTTAGGAGAAAATGAGTGTTAAGTTTCAGTTTTTCAAATGCCCATGTACATGTATGTAAATGGCAGAACCCTAACCTGCAACGCACTTTCATTCATTTTTTTCATATATCGGTAGATCCAATAATTTTGACGCGAAAAAAACTAACAGATGAAAGTTGAAACCTTCCTGAACAATTGAATATGGATTAAAAACCTTTTCACCGTCCCAAATAATTAAAATTAGTGTTATAAACTTTTTTAGTATTCGATTGTGCACTGCGTGTGACAGAAAACACCAGCGCCAGTATGGTATAGATGCGAAAGACATCAGATTCTACTACCTGAATCAAACGATGACTTTTAGGATAACTTTACGATGTTAAAGATGAATTAAATTTTACAGACGAGGCAGTTAGTAATTACAATTAAAATTAAAAAATTATCGAACACATTTCAGAAGATTTGAGCACGAAAAAGTCAATTATTTGAGTCATAAGTATAGTTTCGCTCCAACCTCTTTTTAAGGATGTATAGTGATCATGAACCGAAGTACTTTCATTTAATTTTTTTTTTTTTGTAAAACCAACCAAAAAGGGGGTTAAAAATCAAAAATTAAATTTTTAAAAAGAAGTTAAATCTATTAATTTGACTTCAACAGTTGTAGTTTGCAGTGGTCAATCAGAGTAGCCGAATTTTCATATGCAGAAACGTGGCAACTGCGCGCCAGCTGATCTTTATTTGTGTGTATTTGATTAATAACCTAGTCGTGTTAACATAAAATTGTTTTTTATTTTTTTTTTAATATAAAAATTTGTGATAATTTACTGCAAAAATGAGCCTACGGGATCCAATTATTTAGATATGTTCACCGACGTTGCCACGTCTCTTGCACTGAATGTCCCCGCTGGTGACTATATTGCTGTCAATTCGCCGCTCACCGAGATTTTATCGAATTTTACATTGATTTTTACAAAATTCGTTCCCGCTGAATGGAAATTTTTTATTCTTAACTATTTTTGAAAGCCTAAAGTTTGTTTTTAACGGGTTTTTGTTAAAATCCCTTGCGAAAAAGATGAAGAAAAAAATGAAACTCATGGATTGATTCTTACTTCTTGCAAATTAAGGACGTTCATACGTAAAGCTTGCATAGTAAATACAAATTTTTATTTTTGTGAAATAAGAAGTTCAGTTAGAAATAGGTATCATCTATAAAAAATTTAAGACCCCATCATCGATCATTTCAATAAGTTATTAACGATTAAAAATCCAATTTTTAACATAGAGTTAAATAGAGGGTACCAATTTTTGCATTGAATACTTTTATAACTTTGTTATTAGTACCTCAATAAATAATGTTGAAAATTATTATTTGAAAAATTTACTTTATATAATTGAGTTGAAAAAAAAATAGTTTTCATTCTTCGATTCGTCGACTGGAGAGGTTAGGAAGCCTCCATACGAGCGACTATATATTTTTTTTCTTCAACTGATAATTTCCCAATATTTTGGGAAGGATAGAAAAAAATTATAAATCATTCTAACATTATTGATATATTTAAAAAAGATTTTTAAGCCGTGAATAAATTTTATAAAATGTTAGTACTCATTTGACTATTCGGGCGTAGCGCATAAACGTCCATAAGATGGCGACAAATACGACGACTTAAAAATGAATCTTCCCGTTAATTAATACCTCTGCGTTACTTTTTTTAAAATAAAAAACCACGCGTCGAACACTGTTCTATCATATATTTTCAATTTAATTGAATCCCTTGCTTTTCATTTTTTCACTATACATCCTTATTCTATATACTACCACACAGTCGTGTTTTTCATGCAGGATGCTCTGGATGATACATATAACATAGATATATATACACCTCGTTTTTAATAGTATTTCAAGAAATTAGTTGATTCATGACTTAGTGCAGATTCCAGAAAATAAAAGACGACTTAAATCGATTTATAATTCAATTTTTCAGTCGTAAAAGTTCATGATGAAAAAATTTTACTATTTTTTCCGTCGCTCGAAGAGTGTTAATAGCGCAACATTCGCCAAGCCCCTCCACTTTTCCTCATCCAAAATATTTTAGACTAAGTATGTATATAATATATGTAGTTAATATTTATGTACAGTTAAATAATTCCGATATTTTTTTTTCTTTTTTCGAAACACGAGTAGTGACTAAAGCAATTTTTCTACATGTACGTATAAATTTATATACTTTGTGTGTGTTATTCTTCTATAACGATATACAAATGACGGGGAAAAAAATTCGGTCGTTATTTTTTTTTCTCGCCTATAGTCGGTTTTTGATAAAACCGAGGCTACTCAAGCTCTATACAATTCTTCGATTTTTTTTTTATTTTATAGTTTAGACACATATCGCGTACACACATACCGCAAACGCACACACACACCGTATTTACTTATTTTCGTATAGGTTATGTACCTTGAAAAAAATCCTTGGCCCTTAAAATCTTATACTCATTACATTAAATATTATAAATTATGACATCAATGCGATTTTTACAATATTTATTGGCTGCCTCTCTTTCATGAGCACGAATTTTCTTCTTTTTTTTTTTTTCTTCCATTATTTGCACATCATTGGTTTTTTTCCTTATCTATACAGTATTTTGTTTTTTATTTTCATCCGCATTTCTTCACAGCCACTTATTTGACAACAACAACGACACAGCATAAAAACAAACACCTGGTGCATCTTCAAGATTTTTCTTTGGTTTTTTTTTATACACGCAATTGTTACCTATAACTGGAGGCACGAAAATCGCTCTTGTACATTTTTTTTTGAGAGAAAAAAAAATTTTTTGCAACAAATCCGCCGAAAAGACACTGTTATTAGCGCGAAACTGCTGCGCAAGCGCAGAACCCAATACCGTTATTTCAACTGCATCACGCATGCGCAGCATTAATTTCGAACGATATATTTTCGGTGTACATGTTACAAAAATTTTTTTTCGACTTATAATGTCATTGACACATTCAATGCTATTTAAATTTTCTTCGCGAGATTTTCCACGGGGATGAAGCCAAAATTTGAATGAAATATGGACATATTTTGAGATAATTTCGCATTATTAAGAGTAGATAGTTATTTAGATTGATGTGAGTGATGATATTATCACATATTATTATTTCTTCTTTCTTCCATTCAGCGAAAAGTAATAATTGAACACAGTCGTTCGATATCAATAAGTCTTACTTGACAAACTGCTTGCATATAGCTATGTATACATTATATAATTCTTTTTTATACGTTTACTTTAGGTTTTCAATTATTTTAGTTATATTTCTTTGTTCTGTTTATTTTTTTTTTTTTATTTTTCGTCTCGTTAATTGAGAGTTTTACACTATAAAATGTGAAAATTCGCGCTTAAGAAAATGTTCAATGTAATGAGCAACGTTATTTCACCTAAATATATATATGTACATATACATATATATTTTGTGTTTTTTCTGTTCTATTTTTTGTTTTTGCACTAGCCATTTTTTTTTTTCGTTTTCAAGCGCAAGTGGTCTTTCTAGGTCCATCAATTTTTTAGTTATTTTATAATTGTGACCAACTACACACGTGTTTTGTGGATTTTATCTCACAATTATTACACTATGAAAATGAAATTATGGGAAAAAAATTATTTTTACTCGTTATTTTGTTACAATCATACGGTTTGTAATCATTCAATTCTTTTAAATAATTTAATGTATTAATAAGTTGATTTTTCATTCGCAGATGATAAAATTACGCGTAGTAGCAATTTTTATCGAAAGTCAGACTAGTGTCACGGACACTGTGATCCAAGCCTGTCGCCAACAGGCTAAATTCACGAAATCTGGCCGTGACACTAGTCTGACTGCGTTATACTTGTTGAGGATGTGTACCGGACTGTTCGGTCAGTGCATATTCGTAATTTTTTTTTCAATTTCAAGTAACATAAGTGCTTTACGCATCAAAATCTCGATTTTAAGACCTCTTACTAGGCATTTCACGAATAAAAGACTTAGTTTTGTCGAAAGTAAAAATTTTAGAGTGACTTTGACTATTTTAGTATTCGAATCGACGTCCAATTAGTAATGAGGAAATCTTTTGTTCGCAACAATTGGCTTTGGCACATTGCCACAGCTTATCTGCTTCCCGAAATAACAATTTTTAATAATTAATATCTCGTTAATGCCCTCGGATTAACCACAATTTTATGCGGTGAAAAAACCAAGCAGTTGAATACAGGTATTTAATTTTTTTTCTATAACATATAGTTTAATAAATTCAGTGACCTGTCAATCTATTAACATTTCCGATATACATCCTTAAATAACGGAAGACATTGTTTACAAAGATGATTTGAGCAAAAAAATAATAAGATATTTAGAAAATGTCAAATTTTTATCTGGATATTTCATTTCCAAAGTGGAATATCATTATGTGAAAAAATTTCGCGACTTTATCCAGTGCATAAATGTATGGTACGATTTTTTAAAATTATTATTATAGTTTAGAATATACTTTGGTATAGCTCCAATGGCAGCGATTAATTATGTGAAATATACATATACTTGAGTATTATAGCAATTACCATATTATTTTTATAATTATCTATATTTACTATATTTATATATTATTACACATTACTGCGGTCATATTTTTTTTTTTAGAATTTAGGAGATTGGCATTTAAATAATTTTTTTCCGTTTGAATCTACTGTTAACGCATTTCCGTACTGTTTTTTCTAGTTCAATGATGAACAAAATTGCAAAAAAAATTGGCTGTCACCGTGTATCAAATGTGCGTCACAGATTTATACTTATTCGAGCTGTGAAAATTTTTTATTTGCTGAATAAATTGCGTTAAGCATTGACAATAATAGATACCAATTTGTGACATGACATTTTCGTTTCTTGATGTACAAAAAAATTTTTTCTATCCAGAATTTTTATAACATGTCAAAAAACAAACGAATTCTCCTCGTGAGTTTTTTTTTTTTTTTTTTTAGTTTTTTAATGATAACTCGGTAAATATGAAGGATATCGAAAAATTTTATTAAAGTTAAATAATTGAAGATTTAATTTCCTGTAAAAAACTTGAAATAAATTTTTTTGTATCTTTCGTAATTTATGAGAAATTCTGAGTATTTTTTTTTTTTTTAATTAATAAAAATGTTATTCACGTGATATTTTGACCTAGAACTGACCCACGTTAAAAAAATAAATAAATAAATGATTTTCAATGTTTAAAATTGATTAAAATAATTTTGGATGTCCGTAAAATGATTTTTCCCTGGAATTTATAAATTTTTATGTCGACTTTTTTCCCCCACTAACCGATTATGAATATTACACAACAATTTAATATCAGAGTGCAATTAAATCTGCACTCGAAGCAACGATTGTTGCTTATTAGGCAATTAAAACTATTCCATCAACACATCATGACTTAAATCTAAACAAATAAATACCAGACTTGCCTCTATATGTTCACTTATCAAGTCTGCTGTTATATTGGTCAATACGTCAATTGCGACACAGTAATAATGATAATATAATAATAATGGTGACCATTCAATGCAAAAACACAGCGAGAGCACGTGAAATACAAATTATTTCGTTTATATCCGCCTGTCGACCCGTTTTTTAATTTTATCATCTATTTTTTTTTTTTTTTTCACCTTCCACCAAATCATGTCTCTTATTACAATATATAAAAAAGATTGACAGAGAACACGTCACTAAAAATGACTTGCAAGTAGGTACCAGCCTACTTTTATCATGTGTGTTCACTTGAAACAATCACTCAACAGTTTTTCCAAACATTTTCAGGCCTTTGCGCGAATTATTCAACGCATTCCCATCACAACATGTAATATCAATTACTGAGATGAAAAATCAGTGATTTTATAGTTAAAAAAAAAATTCCAAATTAAATTTTTTCCATGATTCTTGAGACAAAAGACCAAACTTTGAATTTAAAACAGAAAAAAAAATTTTTTTTCTTGAATTTTCAACGAAATATTTTGTGATTTTTCTGATTTTTTTTTTTGTTTTTGCGATAATTCGGTATTTAAGCGAGATAATGAAAAATGTTATAAAAGTTAAATGATTAGAAATTTAATTTTCTACAAAAAATGTTGAATAAATTTTTTTGGCTATTTTGCATTGTTTTTAAGATATTTTGAAAAATAAAAATTATCAGAAAATCCATAATATCTTGAAAACTCTGAAAAATACAAAAAAAAAATTTATTTTGAATTTTTTGTAGATAATTAAATTTTCAATCGTTTAATTTTTATAAAAATTTTCATTATTTTATTTATTTGACAAGTTATACCGAAAAAACGGAAAAAATGATGAAAATTGCGAAAATAATGGTCTTTTAGTCGGGATGAAATTGATTGGAAATTTTTTTTTGTCATCTCAGTGATTGTTATGCATCAAAAGAGTCGACAAAGACGGCAGTTTTTTTCCACGATGAATAGCTGTTGATGGCGCTGAATGGGCTGCCCGTATCATTTCGGCGGGCAACGATAACAACAACAACAACAACAACAACAACAACAAATTTATTACACATTAGGCGTGTTTGCAACGCCGCGTTCATTTATGAACTGACACACACGCGTGATCACGGGCTGTCAGGGCTGCTGAGATCCTCGCCGCACACGTGTTCGACCTCGCTCTCGCTCTGAGGACTCGGTTGCTCCAGGTAGCCGTCATTGTAGCCGTGGCTGGGCGCCCGGCTATGCGTGCTTGGCGCACGAACCAGCATATTCTGATGCCGATAGCAGTAAGGAATATCCTCGACGCGATGCTGAAAATCGTCGATAGGCACTTGCTCAGCGCGCCGTTTCAGCCTGCGTTGACACACGAGACACGTGGCCAGTGCTATCACCACAACTGCTACTGCAATGCCTCCTGGCAATGCGTAACTCACGGGAGGCACTGCGATTCTACCTGAAAAAACGAGTTTTACAGGTCAATTTACATTTTTATGCGTTTTTTTAAATTAATTTTTTACTATCATCAATTCATATCGAGACATTCAAGATTTTTTATAAAGTATATATGTATGATAGTAAAATATAGCTGATGACATTTCAAAATATTAATTATAATGAAAATATATGCAATCACATTTATAATTCAGACATGCTAAATATTTTTTTTTGTACTCTCTCTGAAAATGAAACCTTGAAATAATTTTTTTTTGCACATTAAAATTTAAATTATTGCCCAGAAAAGTTGAATCTTTATTTTAAAATATTTTTATATGTCCTACTTTTTTTTGTATTTAATTATAATCAATGAATTATTTTCATTTTTCATATAATCGTCCAAAAATTTTTTTGACCTATAGTCTCGATTTGAGATATTAATTTTTATTTTTTTTTTCAAATATCTCGAGAATGCGGTAAAATATTGGAAAAATGTATTCTACCTTTTTTTTTGAAAATTTAATAACAAATCATTTAACTTATATAATATTTTTCGTTATCTCGTTTATTTTTCGAGTTATCGCGAAAAAAAACTTAAAAAATTACCGTGATTTTTAAACTTTTGAAAATTTGACCGCATGTACTCTATGTTGATAGACTGATATAGCTATCTCAAATTGAGATGTCATAGAACAAAAAATTACGCGTATATTACGACCAATATTAACGTCCTTATCCAGGCTTATTTTTATTATAATTTTAAATTAAAAGTGCAATATAACGTCATCTTTTGACAGCTGAAAAACAAATTTTGGCTCTATCTGCTCGGCGACTTTCACTTTTTTGCAATATTCTAATATTGAAAGGTCTAATGAATAGTTGAAAAAGCTTTTTGTTCAGATATACGACCGTTAACTCGTCGAAAATACGGAAAATTGCGCTAACTCGACAATTTTTCCACGAGTGCTCGAGTTAAAAGTCCGATTTTGGAGACTAATTTCTATGCTTATATATATGGCCGGCGACCTACCCTCAAATTGGGCCCATTTTTGGCGACTCAATAAACACGATTTGACAAAACAGTTGCACACACATTCTAAACAACATTTTTCCCATGCTTTATTTAATGTTTCATTTTCAGCGAGTGAATAGGTATACAATAAAACGTCAAATTCAAAATGATCATGCAAATGAATCTTAAAACTGTACATATATATGTATATACCTGACGATAAAACACGAAAAGAAAAACAAGAGCCCCTCGAACACGCAACTACAATAAACTGATGTCGAAGACTGTGAAACTGGCAATAGTCGTAGAATATATGTCGGTGGATGAGTGAATAATCGGAGAATGTGAGTGGACTCACGTGATAAGAAGGGAGAGTTCATAGCATGCCGGATGGTTGAAGGCCTCGGGGAGGCCTCTCAGATGGCCACGAACACAAAGCAGAGACAGAGAAGAAGCATGTCAGAGGCTCCAGACAATGCTAGTGCCAGTGGGGCTGATGCTGTACCTGTGAGACACCACACACAACCGTTCACCCCTCAAAAGCTTCAGGTAAATAACTAAAAAAACCTCTCTCCACACTCATTACCACTGTTTTCCCGCTCAAAGCCTCGCTTAATCTTGTTTTCTCCCTTTTACAATTAATTACACATATATTTCCGTGACAATACATGCTTCGTGCAGCATATCCTGGATTTAAATCATGTACACGGACATTTATATTGAATGAAGCATCAGTTTGAGGGTGTGGTAAGGCCCTGGCATCACAAAAAATCCACGTATTTCACGAGCATGCAGCTTACAGGATAGATTTAAGTATATATATTGATTGTCAATGGCACACGGACTATATAGGAGAGTATGTATAGGCGAACAAGGCGCTGTTTAGACAGATAAGAGAGTGGAAAGTGAAAAATTGGATCCTCAAGCGTTGATTGTCAACGCCTTAGGACACATTGTGTGAGAGAGAGGCGAAAATATTTGAAAATAGAGGACACAAATAGCAAAAGTTTAGTTATAGATATGAATTACATATATTTATGGATATTTGACGGTTATTAGGTGGATATTTAATATTATAGAGTTGGATTTTTGTCTCACGATTATCTCGACTCACAGTTCTCCTCGTCGGAGGTGTCGTCGTAACCACAGTTGGAGACGTTGTTGCAGTGTAACGACTCGGCGATACAGTATCCTCGCCTGCATCGATATTCGTTCGAGTTGCATACACTTGTCGTGGCGATTTCGGTCCAGACTGCGCGAAATCCCGGCTGCCCCACCGCCTTGTCCGACGATATAAAGCTGTAATAAAATCATAGTGAAGTTTATTTATGGTTTAGCTTTTTGAAAATAACTCGGTTAATAAATGAAATATTGTGATTAATCAACGTTGATTTTCAGTTTCAGATTCGCGCCTTTACATAAACGGAATAAGTAAAAACAAAAAAGTGTGCGGATCGAATTGAATTCCGTAACGAAGCTAAGATCACGGCATTCATGCAGGAGTGTATTTTTGAGGACTTTTTAGCACGATTTTTTAGAGCACACTGAGCAGGACTAGCTAGAGAACTACAACGAGGACTTTCAGAAGGATATTGATTAGGACATTGAGAAGGACTACGAAAAAGACTTTTAAAATTCTCTTTAAGGTCTTTCTGAAAGTCCTTTCCGCAGTTCTTTAGCCAATCCTTCTCGTAGTCCTCCTCAATGTCCTCATCAATATCCTTCTGGAGGTCCTCCTCAATGTCCTTATCAATATCCCTCTGAAAGTCCTCCTTGTAGTCCTCCGCAATGTCCTCCCAAAAATTCTCCAGGAAGTCGTTCCTCCAGAGTCTTCTGAGAGTCCTCTTCATAGGCCTTGAGCAAGTCTTGCTCAAAGTACTCTCGAAAATCCCGCTCAAAGTTCTTTGAAATACAGTTCTAAATGAATGCTGTGATCTGAGCTTCGTTAAAAAATTTATTTCGATCCAAGCACTTTTTTGTTTTTACTTATTCTATTTGAGTAAAGGGGCGAATCTAAAAATACAAACATACTCTGATTGGTCACATTAACACTTAAATATTTCAAAATCTACGGGTCCAAAAAAAAATTTGACCCACCAACTTTCCACTTAAAATCGCATTCTACATAGGACCATGTATTCCGAATGCGCCTTTTTTGAGACATCTTGTATGGGACGAATTATATTTGACCCACCAACTTTCCACTTAAAATCGCATTCTACATAGGACCATGTATTCCGAATGCGCCTTTTTTGAGACATCTTGTATGGGACGAATTATACAGTTTTTTAGCCCTGCATAGTTTTTTTTTGTTTAAAACGTTGAATTTTTAACTTTTGACGCTAATCCGAGTGTTACGCGTCAGTCTTACCCTGTCAGGGATGCACTACTGCAGTACGAGTTTTATGTGGTCAGACACGTTTGCCTCGCGCTTGATCTCTACTACTGCTCACAGTATTTTTTTTTTTTAAGTCGAATTAATAAATAAAAAGTTTCTTTCAAATATTCCGCATTTTCTGTA
>MVJL01011364.1:0-22357 GCA_002156465.1 Macrocentrus cingulum | reverse complement strand
TTTTTTTTTTTTTTTTTTCAATTTATTTCTTTAAAAAATACATAATTTTATTATAATAGAGCTTTAATTTTTTAAAAGGTAAATAATACATTATTAATTTCAAGTTAAATCTGATAAATACTACAATATATTCACAAAATAATTAATTAAGCGAGAACTCGATATATTTATTGAGCTGTAATAATAGAAAAAATACTGGGTGTAAATAACACGCGATGATGAAGCAAGTGAAACCCTAATTAGGCGAAACAAAAGTGGGCATACACAATAATAAGTGGAGTAAGAAATTATTGATTTTTCCCTCCAAGTAGTGAAGCTATTTTTTTTTTTCTTTCATCCAAATCTCAAGAAGAAAAAAATAATCACGTATAATTTCTGCATCGATATCAAGTTAAAACCTCATTATAAAAGAATTATTTATTATTAAAACGTAATAAAACTCTTTCATCTTATAAAAATAAGTATTTTTAATAATATAAAAATAAATTTTCTTTTCTATATCATGATGGAAAATATACAAATTGTATATTTTATAAATTTGTAAAAATAATAACCAAAAAATCTTCAATATCTGTTTGCAGCAAAAACAAATTTGTATATACAAGCATTAATTAGCAGTTTATAAGGTCATCGCGAGCGAGAGAATTCAAATAGAGGAAATTCTTTTTGTTTAATTAATTAATAATAAAAATTTAATTTAAATATTTAGAATTATAGATATTTAACTATTTTTTTCAGGTGAATTTTTTTTATATAGTATGATTCTTCGATGAATATTTAGCGATTTAGCGATTTAGGATATAATGAGAATTGTAAATCTTGCAAATTACGTAATATTTCATGAGTATTCATCACGAGTTCCAAAATCCATGGATCAACATGGGCCTTGTACGAAGATTGAGGAACAATGCCGTGTACAGATAATGGGATAATACCGTCGAGTTCCATTAAACGCAAATGGCGATGTCACAGAGAACTAAAAGCTTAAGTGTCTCAAAGCTCACGTGCATTACTCTATAATAACTGCTGCATATGATAAGGTGAAACATTAAGGGTATACGTAATATCTTTACAGTTGTACATTGTGAAATTTCGTTTTATGATTTCTGACCTTTGGGAAATTAATGAAAATTTCCATTAAAAACAAAATAGTCACGAAATATTAACATAAAAAAAAAAACGTGAAATTTAAATTCTAAAAATTGCATGATATTTTGGTATAATTTAGGATTTTTTATTAAATACAATTAATGTCGTTGTTTATAAATGAACTAAAAATTTATGACTTAAAAAAATGAGGTTTTACTCAAGGGTTATAATAAAAACTTGATTTTCTTGAAATTTAGAGCAAAAATTTTTTAATTATTTTTTTAGATTTATGTTAATTATATAATTTTTATATTTTTACAATTTTAAAAAATCATTTAATTCAAACAATTAATCGTGATATAAAAATGAAAAAAAAAAATTAATTTCACACTAGAAATAAAATAACGAAAATTTCATTATCGCAAAATTAGAGTTGTAAAAATTTTAAAATTATAGTTTTTTTATTTTTTAAATAAATAATTTTTATAAATATTTCGTTTATATTTTTTAAACTTTAGAAAATTCTAAAATTTTAACTGAAAAAATGATGAAAAAACGTGAAAATTGTGAAATTTTCAATATATTTTAGCATAATTTAAATTTTTATTGTTTACAATTATTGTTGTCATTTTTGGACTTTTTCGAAATTTATAGTTTGAGAATTTCTTAATTAATATTACTTGATTAGTATTAATTTATTTATTTCTAATAAAAGTTCTCGATATTATTTGGATTCATTATAATTATCTAATTGCACTGTGAAACACTAACAACTTGTGTTTGCGTCAGAACGTGCCTGGATTCATAATATGAATGAGGTGAAAATTAGAGAGAAAGCTACGGCAAACAGAGTCTCTCATTCCCCTCAATTCTTAGCGTGAGCGTATTTATAAATATTTTGTGCAACATTTGTGTAGAATGCTATAGTAGACTTTAGTAGTATAGAGAAACTGAGAGTTTAACTCAGGAAATAGTCTAAACCATTTAGCACATATGTCTGTATTTTTATTTGATTAATGAGGAAAATAGATTTTCCTAAATATCTTGATATATACCAATTATACTCAAAATTTCCTATTTTACTATATATATTATCTGAATCATAATAAATTAGATATCAACTGTTAATTTAATTTCAATCATATCGCATCTCTAAAGCCAAAAAAGACGTATAGAAAAATTCTCTTGCTGTTTTAAATCATAATATCTTCAAAACTATTAAAGATACAAAATTTTCTCAAGAGACTATTTTTATAGAGAATTTTATTAGCTATAAAAAAGATATCGAGCAAAATTTGTCTAACTTGCATCCTTATCAAAATATCAGTAAGTAAACGAATCTAAATTTTTTTTACACACGCGATATACATTCCATTATGACATGTTTTTCCTGACGGATTTCAATATATCTTTCAAATTCATTTATTATATTTATTATTATCATCAATATTATAATAAGCCCATTGCAAAGGGAATATTATCAATATAAATGATTAAATAATATTTCAAACAGAACCGAAAATCAAATATTTCATTGATGACGATTTCCATTTTAAATATATAAACCCATATATGAAATCCGAATTTATCAATACTACTATATAATAAAAAAAATATAATGACAGAATCCAATCGCCCTCAGCAATATTATACATTTCAAATAAATAAATCATTGATATATTTCGTGTCCGAAACGAAAAGGGTGTATAAGGACATAAATTACATAAATTTTGTTAAAATCAATTTTTTATAGGTAATAAAATTATCTGATAATAAAAGATTTCTTGAGAAAAATGTCTATCTTTAGTGGATTAAAAAAAAATATTTGAATTTTTTGGTTTTTGTGAGTAAATTTGCGGATAAACAGAACAATATTTATTGGATGGAGATGTAACAAACTGTGATAAACTAAAGAACTTCTTTATTTGTTGTACACGCTGTCGTGTCTCAAACGTAATTTTTTGCAAAAGTTAAAACAAATTAGTTATTATTAAACTTTATATAATAAAACGCTGTAATTCACACATGTTAAAACTTTGGGGCAATTGATGTATTTATTGAGTTGTATTTATTCCATGCTGTCAAATCGAGACAAAGGGAATAACCCTCTGATTAGAACTGCTTGATCACCCCACATCTGTCCTATAATCTCCAAGCCAGAACTTATATTGAAATCGACACTATAATTAACAGAGAAATGTATTTACTCCCTACGTCTTCCCTAAATCCATATATATCCGTCTCATCACGTGGAAATCTTAGACATGCTGAAAGTCTTTTGAAGGGAAAAAAATATATTCAATTACCTGATTGACGCGAGAAAATCCGACCTATAAATGATCGCACCCTATATATAAAAAAAAAAGGGAATCAAGCATCTCACTGACCACACTATAGAGAAAACCTCTGTCTTGGCAATAATCTAGTGGAACTAGCCCAACGAATTGCATTAACTGTTGAAAAAAAAACTTTTATCACTTGGAAAAGAGCATACGGTAATCAAACGTGAGCATTGAATTCGTATATGTTAATTTAATCAACAAAAAGGCGAAAAAAAATTTTTTTTTCACAACATTTTAAAGCTTAAAAAAATTATATTTTTATAATAAATCATATATCCAATTGATTTATTAATTTTTTTTATTTAATTCATGTTTGAAATTAAATTTATAATTTACTATGTAATTTAAAATGACTTTTTCGTGTTTCTACTAAATTAAAATGTTGGAAATGAAATAAATAAATTGAAGTTGAATACTCGAAAGAATAAGAAATATTTCATTCGTCGTGAGAAAGTATAAATTTATATTTGTATCTGGAAATGTCGTATATAGACAAAAAAGAAAAAAAAAAAGTAGAAAGTTTTTATTTGAAAAATTCATCGATGCGTAAAAGTTCGTTAGAGCTTCAAAGTGTTCAGCGTGTAGTCTAATTTGAGCAGTCGCAAATCTACAACAACAAAAAAATAATAATTCATGCACTAGGTGTTTTACAGCACGCTATATAAAAGGGAAAGCCACTTTTGCAGAGTCAACTTAATTATGACTAGCCTTTGATGTGGTTTGCATTTTTCACTCGCCCAAAAAAACGATAACAGCTACATTTATAATTATCGTAATCAGTATAGTGTTGGTTGATAAATAATTTTCAAAATGTTTCACTTGCAAATTAACCCTAAAACAATCAAATTATTTCACCACAATTATTAATAAAAACCTGAAAATTTGCATCAGTAACATCAAAAAGAACAAATACCTATATTTTTTCTGTTAATATTTCAATAACTCACTAAATAAGCAAGATAATAAAAAATATTAAGAGAGTAAAATGATTGGAAATTTAATTTTCTATAAAAAATATAGAATAAATTTTTTTCATATTTTCATTTATTTTCAAGATATTTTAAAAAATAAGAATTTTCAAAAAATTCAAAAATTTTTTAAAAATTGAGAGATAAAAAATTTTAACTTATGTTTTTTCTAGTAAGTTTAATACCCAATTATTTTACTTTAATAACTTTTTTTGTTATTTTGCTTTTTTAGTTGGATATCATCGAAAAAGTAAAAAAAAAAAAATTCAAGATTTTAAAGATTTTCATTGTAAATTGTCTTTTTATCGTAAACAAACGTTTTAAAACTCATTAAAAATCCGTTAGCATGAATGATTTAGTTCGTTTCATCGTTGAGTGTTGTAAAGTAGGTGATAAATTTCTTTTTGGTAAAATAAATCTATCTGAAATGGAATTTAAATCTTGACAAACATCTTATCAAAACAGTATACTGTCGCTTCTTCAAGAAGTGTCAAAGAACTCGAAAATACGCGTAATCCCACATAGTGAGGTCAAGTCGAAGTGCTATCTCTTGGGTCTAGCCGAGGTATATCTACTGCAGACGAGGGTGCGAGTCGCTCCTCATGGTCCATCCTCATTGCCCCGAGGACTCGGAGCAGAGATCGAATCCTCACCGCACCCGGCGATTCTACGATGACGTCCATCTTATCCCCAGAGGAGAGAGCCACCCCGCAGAGCGTATCTCACCCCTAGCTTACGTCGTTGTCACATAGGCAATGACGACATGAGTAGCGCATGCTCTCGCCGCTGATATCACTCCCGCGCATCGTTAGCAGGACGACGAAGGGTAGACACGGGAATTCGGAAAGCCCAGATGCTGAATCAAGCCTGCTCGGCTAAAGTCATCACATTTGCCATCAAGACAATATATACTGATAAAAGGGGGATAATGCCGCATAATTTTTTCTCACAAACGCTAAACAACAATTTTTTTTCTTTCAATCTTTTCTTTAAATCAGAAAAATAAATTAAAAAGACAAAAAATTATATATATAAAATAAAGTAAAACAGATAAATCTAATGGTATAATTAATTTTAATTAACTGAATATTTTTTCTAGGGATGTTTAACCCAACCAGAATTGTTTTTTAAGAGAAAGATAGAAAAAGTTACAAAATTGCGGCTAAAAACAGCTATAAATTGGGGGTAAAATAAAGAAAAAAACGTTGACTAAGATATCCAACTAATCCACCTTAGCCATCGGCTTAGAAAAAAAAATTTTCCATCAAAATCTGAAGGAAAAAAAATTTTTTTTTATACAATAACACCTAAAAATGTGTTTAAAAAAATAATTAAAATTGATTAATCCATCTGAGTTACTATAAATCTAGAATTATGGTTCGGTTACATTTTTCTACCTATATAATAATAAATAAATAAAAAAAAAATGAAAAAAAAAAAAAATTTTTTTTCTTCAATAAAAATTTTTTAAATTGTTAAAAATAAAAAAATTTATTCATCAATTAGTTAAACTATAAATAAAATTAAAAAATGAGTGAATAATTTTTGTAGTTTCAGGCCGTGCGATGATCGGTCGTGATGTGGTTCGCGTTCAATGTCGTAAAAGTTAATATTGGGTTGAAGCGAATTGTCACCGGTAATTCCGAATGGCCCTGTCGACATCGAGCGAATGACCAGTCGAGTAGTACTCCCGAACTCGAAATAATAGGACGCCAGGGATTGCTAGAGCTGATGGAGTAAAAAAAATGCGGGAAAAAAAATGTACGCTAGAAGTCGAGCACTGCTAGGCTCGTGAAATGCTCTGCAATGGCAGCGTTGGGCTATAAAAGAAACTGGAAAAGTTAGAACACAGCCAGACGTCAGGTTATATAGGTATAACCTACACACATACCTGATCGAGAATAACAAAAAGTAACCGCAGTATCACCCCCAAGGCATATCGGCCATCAAGGATTAAAAATATACTTTTTCAAGAGTGAAAAAAATTACACACAAACTTTTTTGACAACTTGAAAATATTTGTTTTTTGTTTTAATGCATCTTTATAAATTGTTCGTTTATGAAGTGAATAAAAATTTATGATATTGTAAAAAAAAAAAAACTTAATTCTAATAAAATAAAATCTTTATCGTAGAATAAAACTTTTTTACGATGATAAAATATATCTGTAATAAAAGATGACGAAAATTTTTCGGTTTTTTTTTATTATTAAAAATATTGATTGTCTCAATTGAATAAAGTTTTTTCTGAATTTTAGTTTAAATTACATTTTTTAGGAGAAAAAAAATTTTGTTTTTTGATATTGAATATGATTGACTAATACTTGTAAAAGATAAATTGAAAATCATATAAAGCTTATACTAGGTATATTGCACTAAAATATTTTTTTATCTTCTATAAGATTTTTAAATGAGTAAGCAAACAGACTTAATATTGCATTGCTGATATTCAATTTTAAGCTAAATTAATTGAGACTTTCAAGACTACATAGCTAATTCGCAAATTATGTTTAAATTCTTATTGCAAAATTTCACCCGAATGGGACAAACAGAAACAAAAATAAGAATAAAGTGAATTTATTAAAAATTCGATAATAACATTAATATAATACTAATAAAAAAAAATAACACATAGAATTTAGATAAAATTTAATTTCAAAACTTAAATTAATTAAAAAATTTCAAGTAAAAAAATTTTAAATGAAAGATCAAAAAAAAATATCCAACTAATTAATTTCAATTTTATTTTTTTCTAACATTATACCTACTCTCATATATATTTCTGAAAAAACTTATTAATCTAAATTCAAAAATTATAAAAAAATTTAATCAGTCAAGATCTTCATATAATAATTTTCAAAAAATCAACAAATACAGCTTTTATTACTATAAATTCACTACTAAAATTTTAATGTATTTTTTTTTTTTATTAATATTTCATTAAATTTTTTATTTTATTTAATTTTTAAAAATCAAGTTTAATCCCCTTTATGTCTAAACCATAAATAATTTTCATACAATTTTTTTCAAATAAAAAAAAAATAAAAATTGAATACTAAAAATAATTTTTTTACAAATTTTTATTTCCTTTTTTATTTCTATCATTAAAGTTGAATAAGCAACAAAATTTCTAGATTCACGAAAATTCCAAGTAAAGTTTTGACTGTATATATACATATTCAAAAAAAAAAAAAAAAACGAAAAGAATTTCTCGTTTTAAATAAGCCACATGGCAATTTCGCGTATAGTCCCCTGGGAGAGAAAGTATTTTTTTTCCTTAACTTTTTCTTCAAGATAAACCCGTGGATTTTATATACTTTCCCTCTTGCCTAACATATATGCGTGCCTGAAATCTAGTGTATTATTAATGCAATACCT
The DNA here is from genome assembly GCA_002156465.1 of Macrocentrus cingulum. Classification (NCBI taxonomy): domain Eukaryota; kingdom Metazoa; phylum Arthropoda; class Insecta; order Hymenoptera; family Braconidae; genus Macrocentrus; species Macrocentrus cingulum. The sequence goes on along the minus strand of MVJL01011364.1, from coordinate 14,581 downwards.
TGAAATATTACGCAGAAAGTTTACAGATTGCATGCACACTATATAATACTATGATATATAATTGAATTTTACATCAAAAACTAACACTGAGGATCTTTGTTAATGAGGGATTATCAGCTTTATTGCATCGCACGTAAAACACAACAGAAACTTGATAATTTGAGTCTCACCTTTAAAATTTATGCATCTCACCAACTTCTCTGAAAAATATAGTACGATGCAACTTCAGAAGATGAAGTTGCTGCAGGCTATCGTAAAGTCACGCGAGTATCAGGATGATGTCATTTACAAGAGGTGTCGGAGTTTGCGACACAGGTACAGCAACAAAACCAAGTTCCAACCAAACACGAGCACCTGCGCTCGAACCGCGAGCCATTAACCTCCTTGCATGCATTTTCCAGTATATACTCACACACCTGTACGCATTCGCACGATGCCAGGCAATTTCGCGTTACGCATAGGTGTAGCTTTATGGCACGACTTAGTTTCGAATCCAACAATAAACAATATATATTCCTTGGACTGTGTGTAGTCGCCTCGGGAAATATTGCCTGCGGGCACATCTCTCCTCTTGATTTCATATGAAATATGCATCGCACTGAGCTTCGTGGGATGAATGGGTAAAATAATATACAATGTAGTGCAGAGTTGTATTTGCTTGGTTTCGTGCTTTTAATTTCATTTTACACAATTCTTCTGTATTTATTATTCAATTCCAGTCATGTCTATACCCTCCAAAATATATATACCTTACCTGCAAACAAGAGCGAATTTTTCAAATCTTTAAAGAAATAATTTTTTATTCAAACATTTTTTACTTTGTTTACGATTGAAGAAAAATGAAATTTTATATATTTTTCTTGCAATATTGAAAATTCAAGATTTCAGATACATTCATCATAAAATATGAATTGAAAGTTAAAAATACAAAACTCCAGAGCACACCCCCTTTTGGTTATCGTTATAAAAAATGTATAATTTATTTTCAAAATGTAACAAGTCAAATTGCAATTATATACAATGTACTGTACAAATAGATTATGATTAATTTCAAGTGTTTTTATAAAGAAAATTTCGAACGACCGTAAAAAATGAAAATAAATCATTGATTATAACTAAATAAAAAAAAAGTAGGACAGATAAAAATTTTTTTTAATGAATATTTAAGTGTTGTGAATAGAAAAAAAAAGATTTGCTGTAATTAAATCAAAATTCATCGAGTACTGTGACATTTTAACTAGAAATATTATCGAAAATGGACTAAACGAGTATATACAGCACAGCCTATTGCTTTGCATAAGGGGTGTGCAATATACAATGCACACCCTTGTATGAAGAATAAAAATTATTAAGTCTTTATTTAAAAAAAAGCCATTAAAAAGGTGGTTTTTAAACCATCAAAAAGAAATAATATCTCATTTTTAAAATTTTCAAATACTAAATTATGTTCCAAGGGGCTCCTCAGAAGCTTAAATCTCAATATAAGCATCTCAAGTTCTCATTATTTTTCAGAAATAAAAGTAAAACTTGTTACTACAATCAAAATTTTTTTATTTTAATACTTTAAACGTTAATTCAACTGTATAAAAATCATTTTAAGATGAGTAAATCATGAGTATTGAAGGAAAAAGTACCATTATTATATAATAAATGATTCCCAGAACTTTTTCTATTGGCAGAAAATTTTTTTCCCCAAGAAAGTAAGTGTAAAAAAAAAATATATCGATGGAGAAAATTTTTATTTGTGTGTTTTAGTTATTTTTGAATAAGAAAAAAGTTGTAATCATCCTGAACTGATCTGTGTATTAATTTCATGCAAGAGTAAGCAGTTTTTTATGATCACTTCGACCATTTTACCCTATTGCTTCCCATAAACGATGTGCAAAATTATTTGAATCATTAAAAGTCTGAATAGCACATCCCCGTGCTTTTTCGTGGCAAAATCTGATAAAAGGATATTAATGTAACTTTCCCTTTGGCATATCACTTGCGGTAAGGTTACTACTGTGGGTTATCGGTCCAAACGAGTGTATACTGCCCGCATCTCGATAAAAATCGTGAAAAAAAAATTTTTTCCAATCAAGATCCTGACTTAAAAGTGCTGCTAAACGCATTCTCATGAATTTCAGAGCAATTTTACCGTTGAAAAAAATCATTATATATAACATTTGTCAACGTTAAGGTCTAAAATATCAGTTTTAAATTCTTAAAATACAATATTTAATGTTTTAACAATTTTTTCAGTTATGAAAAAAAAAAAAACAAATAATTTAATTGCGATTTTTTAGATTTACCGAAAGATCTAACTCGAAAAAATCTTATTTAAAATTATAGGTAATAGAAAATTGAAACTATAGCCGACGGGTGAATTTCACCCCTGATTGACCACAAAACGTTATAATAAAAAAATCGAAAAAAAAATATTTAGAAGCTAAATACAGTGTCTTGAGGCTGACATCAAATTATTAATGAAAAAAATATGCTTTCATTATTTTTAAAAATATTTTAATTTATTTTATAATTTTATATTTGTAAATAAAGTAGTAGTGTGTTGTTAGAAATTTTTTTTTTTTTTATTTTAGCTGTTACTACTAGGGTTAAACGTTCAGAAATTATGAAAATTCAGTTGATGGTTAGTGATTATACATGGAAATGGAAATTACCTAGGCACACATAATAGGTAGCTACGTACAATGTATGTACTAGACGACAGTCACTCAAGGGAACAATCTCTCTTGCAACATGACGTAATTTACAGGTAATATGCATATATCTTTGTGCATTTACGTATTTGTCAAGACTTTTTCAACACAAAATGGAACTTTTTCAATCGCTTTTTTTCCCCCAAATTTTTCGTGTATCTCACGTAAATATTTAAAAGGAAGTTTATTTAATTACAGTCTCTTGATTATTGTTTCACCCAATGGGGAAAGGTTTTGCTATTGAGTTCGATTTTGCTGATAGACAAAGATATATACAGCTATAGCCAGTTGTCTAGTGTATAAACATTATATATCCACGATTATTTAAACAGACGTTCAGTTGGCATACAATTGACGCCTGCGGCAAATTGAGTTATATTGTAATTTAATTAATGGCAATAAATGAGCACGCATGAATATATGAATAACGGCGTGTTTTAAAGCTTATAATTTATTTATAATTCTCATGATGGGTGATAATACAAAAAATCTAAAGGATATAACTGAGAACGATCATTTTCAACGAGGGAATATTTTTTTATTGAATAAAAAATATTTCTAATGAATATGGTTACATTTTTTTTTAACATAATATTTTTTTTTCGTCGAAATTGAGAGATTTAATCATAGAAATAAAACGATTGCAAAATTTCTGAGACACTGATATATATTTTTAAAGGATTTATGTTGGATTCTCCTCCATGAGGCACATCCGTACAAAATTTATGACTTGATATGGCTGCGATACACATATAAACATGACTTTAGAGGAGTATAACATGTCATCCTGAGGTTTTGCTATTTCAAAAGGCTTCATATATTTTACTCTGTGTATTACATCGAAAAATAATTTATTTGTCATGCTAGACTGCTACCTATACGTACTACAAAAACAAAATCGATAAATTAAAAGGAAAAGACGTTCTGATAGATATATTTTCATTTGATCGATTCACGCAAATACAATTAAATTAATTAAAAAATTCATTTTATTACTTTTTTTCTTGTTATCAATTCTATATATATAAAAGAATGTGTTAAATTTTTGTTCGGGGTTGGTGTCTCAACCATTCATAATAATTGCATGAAATCTGCACGATTCGACGCAGAATTTCACGTAGTTTCGTTTGGGGTATTTTTTAAAAGGATTCAATACATAATACCCACAAAACTAATAATTATAATAATCATATTTCAATGATTCTAATCTTCGCGGCCTTTTTAATACGTCATTTGTCTAGGTTTTTTTTTAAATCAAGTTGAACATAGGCATGAGTCTTTTGTTTATGTCCATGTGTCGATCGAATTTAAAAGGCTGAGACAAGGTTAAGATTTAGGGGAAAATAGAGCATTATTTCGGCGAAATAGTCATGCAATGCAGTATTAAATGTTTTGCTTAGCCACGATATTTTTCCTACAGTTAGTTTATAGTTCTAAAAACACCCAAAAAAAATCTACAACCCTCTAGCGTCGTTTTAAAAACCATCGCACATCCCTAAACCTCAAATTTATGGGAAATAATTATGAAATATAGTGTTAAATATTTTGATACACGATGATAATTTCCCTTTAGTTGGGGTAGAGTCCAAAAAAACACCCCCAATAATTTGCAACCCCCTACAGTTATATCATCAGATTGAAACGCACGTAAAAACATCAAAATCCACCAGAATATTATATTTTTTTTCGATATTCTAATATAGTTATTCATAAAAACTAAAAGTAAATATTTATTTATCAGTATTAAACTCTGTAAATCTACTGTAAAGAGGCTTCAACAAACACTGGATATTAAAAATTATTGATTTCGATTAAAAAAAACCTTTTTTAAGGCTGACCTACAATTTTTCGTATTTTTAAAATTGCAATTTGTAGCGTGAAAAAATTTTTCGAAATTATTCTCAATATTATATTATGATTGATTAGAGTATAAAGTCACTAAAATAAATTATATCGTAAAATATTAGCAATAAAATTGGATAATAATAATTTTTTATTGATGAAAAATTTTATTGAATAGAAAGAAATGATTTTACAGCACAAAATGGCGGGAAATATTACAGTGAAAAGTGGATAACTCACTTTTGAATTAATGTTTGTCGGTAGTAGTTGTGTGAATATTTTATTACACTAGTCGAGTGTGCTTCAAATTTAAATAAATGAGAGTGTAACCATTTGTCTTTCCCACGGATTTATTTCAATTTCTGTTTCATGCAAATGGAAGTTTAAAAAAAAAAATGAAATATTTAACGTCACTTTTTTTTAAGGATATTATTTTATTTTTTATTATTGTCTACAAATAATTAATAAAAAAATTCTTATTATCAAACGTTTTTTTCTCAGCTATATCGTATTTTTATCACAATATAAAAAACAATTTTAGTGCAGGCATTAGTTTTTTCGAGAAATTCAATTTTTGTCAATTATGTAAATTCAAGGGCAAATTTCAACCAACGATCGTTAGATCTAAGAGGGTATATAAAATAATTTAACGACTTTGACCGACTTTCATCTCGCGTAAACCTAACTTTTGGGAATCCCTTTATAAAATATATCTCCAAGACTTTGTGTTTGAAACTTTGGAGACACGTGTGACACAAGTGAAGTTGACGATGAGGAGGAAATGAAAGGAGAATGGAAGTATGTGATATACTCACTTAGCTTGAAATTGTTCCACATATAATCGAACATGAAATTCGATAGACACTGAGACTATTAAACTTGTAGAATAATTTAATTAACCCATACTATATAAAACTCAATAACATTTCTACTCGAATTTTAATCATTAATTTTTACAATACTTAATTTAATTCACAAGAAAATTATCGGATGATTTGAATTATATAACAATAAAAAGGTCCGATTAGTCGAAAAAAGTATTTTTATAGAAATAAAATTTTTTATTTCTATTTTTTTGCGCTCCGATGACATTTCCATTTGATGAAACGTCAAATTGACAACTTGGATTTAAAATTATCACCAAAAAAAAGTCATTTTACACCGTTACACACCGTGAAAAAAATTTTATTGAAACCAAAACGTAAATGACATTTTTACTTAATCATATCCTTGATAAGGATGCAAGTTAGACGAATTAAGTTGAAGACCTTTGTTGTAGCTAATAAAATTCTCTACAAAAAAGGTATTTTAAAAAAAATTGCTATCTTTACGAATTTTCGAGATATTTTGATTTAAAACCGCAAAACGTATTTTTTTCATGTATACCCCTGTTTTCATAACACGTGACATTTCACTTGTTAATATCTTAATAAAAATGCGAGATAACAAAAATTTGTTGGATATCTTTTTTGTAGTGAATAAAATTTTCTATAAAAAAGATTTCTTGAGAAAAATTTCTATTTTCAATAATTTTAAAGATATTTTGATTTAAAACAGCAAGGTATTTTTATACCACTTTTTATCTTTAGTTTTTCAAGGAAATTTTTCTCATTATTTTGCATTTTCAAGCCTATTTTTAGTAGCAATTAAAAATGAGGCAATATAGCAATAAAGAAAAACATTTTTTTTTTAACCGAAATTATTTTTAAAATCATTTTATTTCTAGTTTTTTAAAAGTATTTATCAATGACGAAGCAAAAGTGGTGAAATTTTAAGATAATCTTAAATGCAACGGTTTCTTGGTGCCACTACTGCCTTTAAAAACTAATAGATTGAGGAAACGTGGAAAATGGAAGTCAAGAGGAAAAAAGTGAGGCATGGCGAGAACGAAAACTCGTGGCCGGTAAGTGGTCGAACGGTAGTACGTTGACTTCTTCATAAACTTCATTGGCCTGTTTTCTATCGTGAAAATTTTCTTCTCAGCCCACTTCCTTTCCAGGTTCGTCCCTCAATTTCCCAGAAGAAAATTGCGTACTATATAAGATTTTATAGGCTTTTTTTATTTCTATATATTCTATAGTGCAATCGTTTTTACTTGATGAATCTTTTTCTCCATTATTTATATATAAATAAAACTAAAATAAAATAAAACAGCGCATGTTGTTCTATGGAATTAATAGTAGAAATTTGATTGCAATGTGTAATTCAGTTAACTGAAATTTTAGATGCTAAGTTAATAAGTAAAATTTACATTGCTGCATCCGTTATATAAGAACTCTGACAAGAACGTCAAAAAACAACGAATGCTATATAACCCATTTAATATTCACGCTGACAAGATCAAAACTTGTTCATTCAGGTTGTTGGATATTCGTTATTAAATTTAGTAGAAAAAAAAAAGTTTCTTGAAATACACTTCATAACACAAATTTACCTTTTCAAACTATTTAACATGCTGCATTATATCGATTTCATTTTGTGTGCCTAACTCACAAGCGGCAATTGATGGAAATGAAATTACTTTACTTAATAAAACAATGTGTGGTAATAAAGTGCAAACGAATAGCGCATATTTCTTTAATCAATTGAAATTAAATGAAATCTATCATATGAGAAAAATTTGTGGAAAAAATCATAAAATTTTTTTTAATTACACTACAAAAATAGTAACTATGCTTTGCATGCTTTGATTTTTTGAAAATAGTTTCGGTTTGAAAAAAAAATTTTTTTTTATGCCAATGTTAAAAAATTTATTTTTAACATTTAAATTTTGTTTCATTTTATTTTTAATTGTACTAAAAGCTAAAAAAAAAAAAATGCAAAATATTGAAAAAAATTTTCAATATATTCAAAATTTTTTGGTACAAGATAAAAAAATATAATCGGAATTGTTATATTATGTGTTTAAAGATAAAAAAGTGTATATACAAAATTATCTTGTTAATTGAAATCTAAATAACTTCAAAACTATTGAAAATAGAAATTTTTTTCAAGAGACCTTTTTTGTATAGAATTTTATTAGCTACAAAAAAGGTTTTAAACTTATTTATCAAATTTGCATCCTTAATGGGATATATTGGAACCAAAAATATTCTCAATTTTTGGGTGACTATATTATTGAGTAATTTTTTGAATAGTCGCTTTAATTTTTGTTAAAAAATGGATTTTTTGAAAAAAGAATTTAAATTATACACGATTTTTTAAAAAAATTATTAAAAAATTCTTCTGTCTCCTGTTTGCACGACGATTTAATGATCAATTATAGGTTTAAACTTGGAAAACACCTTGAGGAAAAATTTGAAAAATTTTTTTACACCCGTCAAATTTTCGTGAAAATTGTATAAGTTTTTTTAAAAATTCAAATTCGGGTCAAAAGTGTTATATACATCAATAAAATGTTTTTTTTTTTCAATATTTGTAAAGGAATATGTTTGAAAAGAGGTTTCAATCGAATTTTGAGCTTTTTAAAGAAAATTCAAGATAATTAAAAAGAGATTTTCTATTAAATAAAAACTTGAAATTGACTTTAAAACTATATTTACTCAGTATAACACTAATTTGCTCATTTATTTAAGATGAAAAGCTTTTTCCTCAGTATTTTACAAGATAAAGTACCGAAAAAAAAATGTTTGATAACATTTTAAATACTAAAATCACATTTTTCTTAACACAATAATAAACAACAAAAAACTACATGAATTAAAGACAAGTAAAATTAATTTTCTCTGTGAGTATTTCTTCATCAAGTATCACTAAAATCAATTAAGCTATCTAAACGTTTTCACACCATCGGTTTGAATCGGTTTATCAGCAAATGGCAGTTCAAAACACTTCCGTCCTCGGCAAAATACCACCGGATATTGAGAGGTGCAATAAACTTCAGCAGGATTGATCGAGGTCGAGTCAGGTCATTTGCTATCAAATTGACTTCCTCAATATTCATCTCAGTCGATCTCGAATAAATAAATATAGATTTTGCTCAACGAAACATATATCAAAGTGTATCGTAAACACACAATTTTTCCATCTATACATATTTTTTCTATTTTCAAAAACTAATACTTTCCAAATTTTACAAATCAAAATACACACATAAACAATCCAAATAAATGAAAAAACAAAAAAAACGAACGAAAAAATTTCAAAATTTTTTTTCTGCACTCAATTACATATTATTAAGTAAAAACATATCAGTAAATTATAAAAAATAAATCATATTAATTAAAAATAATGAAAAAATTAAGAAAAAAAATTTTATTTTGTCATATTAAGCGATTTTTTCGAATATATAAGCATTGAAAGGTTGAAAATAATTCTTTTTTTTAATTAATCACGATTAATATCATTAATATGACTTGATATAATTTTTTTTTTGCACTTGAATGCATTATATAAGAGAGTATATATGTGGCCTCGAATATTTCCCACGGAAAACTAGGTAAACACGGAATATTCCGTCTCATTATATGGAAATACGAAGTTCTCTCTCGATCTCATTACTCTCGAAATTTCTGATTAATTAAATCACTGCCTTTATAAAAATAATTAAGGTAATATATTTCATAATTATTATTACTTCCTCTTGACCTCACATATTTACAATAAACAGATAATTTACGAAATTTTAATTTTCAATCAGTAATTTTAAAATAAATTTCAAATTTTTAGATTTAATTTTACATCAAATTGCTTTTATTATACAATGTTATTAAAAAATAACATTAATAAGTTACATAAATACTATAATTGTTAAAAATTGTAAAAAAAAATTTTTCCCGTCTAATGTCATAATTAAAAAAGGTTTTTTTAGTGATTTTAACGATACATCATTGAAATCATCAGGAAAAAAAATTTTTTTTTTATTGACGTTTTATCGGTTAATACGTTGTGGTATTTGATGATGAGACTGTGGTTGGATTATCGGGAGATACAGTTGAAGCATCGATTTCCAGTTCTTCTACATCATAATAGTCAGGCATAGCATAATCTGGAATATCGCCACGATGACGGTCTGAGGATTCGAAAGAAATATCCTGTTCCTCCGAGGGAATGTCACCCCTATTCGGGTAATTTTCCTCATACTCGTCAGACAAGGCCAGTACCCCCGCATGCTTTATCACCGATCCCTGCACATCAATTACTTGCAGGCTCACGAATAACATCAAAGCTACTATTGCACTCGTGCACTTCATTTTAACGTCTTCAACAATAATTGTTGTAAATCGAGAAATTCAGCTCTAAAAATAAAAAAATAAATTTTACATTCATTTTCAATCCATACATTTCTAGGTCTAAATATTTCGGTTTGGAAATTGTTTAAAATGTTGACAATTTCGAAAAATATATCAAAATGGTTCAAAATAAAATTTTTTTCAAGTTATTTTTTATAATAATTATATGTTAGAAGTATAATGAAATTTTTTAATTAAATATAATGTTTTTAAATTAAAAAATTAATAGAATAATTTATTTTTTTCATCAAAAAATTTGTTATTGCATTATTTTTGGAAAAAAAAAAAATTTTTTTGCAGTGCAGCGAGAAATTAAAAAAAAAAATTCTGTATCACACATTAAATAAATCGAATTTACTTACTTTTTGCGATTAATTAGTTGGATATTTTCAGGATATTTCAAAGAAGAAATTGCAGGATCAAAAAGTAAAGAAAGTTCACTGAGAGTTCGCAACTTACATGTGTATTACGACAGTAACTGTAATAGCAACGATTGATATCTGAGCAGACAAAAAAAAACCCAACGATTTTATAACACGATAATATGCACTGAGGAGAGGGGATAGATCTCATTACAGCGAAGAAATGCGCAATTAATGACGCAATAAGAACGTCGCTGCTTAAAAACTAAAATCAATATGATGTCAAAATCATCAATATGACGTCAGAATCATAGACCAAAAAAATTTTTTTATATTCAATGTAAAATACAATTTTTATACATTAAAACATCTGCAATTTATCGAAAATTGTCTTACGCACATTCTATGACGTATTTATCGAAAAATTTCAAAAAAAAAAAAAAAAAAACCATAACATCCTAATTGCAAAAAATTCTTGATATTTTTTGACATTTTTTTTAGAGAGTATCAAATAATTATTCGACTAAAAGGTGAAAAAAAAAATTCTAGACGTTAAAATCAACGAAAAAAAAAAAAAAAATTTTGTAACAAACATATGTGATTTATTCTGTTTTCGACAAAATTAAAAAAAATAGAAATTTTCAAGAATTAAAAAAATTTCCAAGGCTAAAAAAAATACAAAAAAGATTATTTAACATTTTTTTGTAGAAAATTTCATGCTACATTATTTAATTTTAAAAATATTTTTTAATATCTCAATTATTCATTAGATGATCATCAAAAAATCGAATAAATACTAAAAAAAAAAAAGTGGATGGATGCCTCAACGATTATTTCACACTCTTAATAATCAATTTTAACGCTCTATTACGAGTCTGTATGCATGCTGTGTTAACTATCGACTACAAGTCTATAAGCGGCGTTTATCGCCAGATTATGTGTTACAGATAGGTGTAAATTATCATAGCTGCTGTTCCGGGAAGAAAATTTAAATTATTAATTAAAGCGGGCCACTGAGGCAAGCAGCAGTTTCAGTATTCAACCAATATACCCTCTGCTATCTGAAAAATCTTGTAGATTGTGTGTGGAACAAGTATATCCCAACTATAATAGATAGTCAAGTTTCCAACCACTTCTCGTTTAACTCGATATCCAACTAATCTTAATATAATATCAGTTCCCAAGTTACCCGTCCTATGTGCATTGACAGTTGCTCTATTACTTGAAACTCCCTTGCTAACATCTGAAAATCATATTAATTATCAGAAAAAAACTTTTTCAAATACTACTATTACTAAAAAGCATTTTATATTGTGAGAAAAAATTTTTTTTCTTCAGATTCGATAAAATAAAAACAATAAAAAATTTTTTTTTCAGTAAAAAATTAAATTTCGAACGATTCCGATGACTGAATCGGTAAAATCATAATATCTATCAAAAAATCTATAATTTAAAAGTTTTAAAATATTTTTTTCTCAAATAAAAATGAAATTATTGAAAAAAAAAAAAAAAAAAAATTTCCACCCTTTACAATTGTTTATAATGAAAAAAAAAATTTAATTAACTGTTCAATCAATTTTTTTTAGATACTTTAATAACATAAAATTAATTTACAAAATAAACCTTATTAAAATTACACGATGAAATGGTTAATTTTTAATTATTATTTTCTGAGTATAAAAATATTTATTTATCGATGATTGTTATGAAATTTCATGATGTATTTTAGTAGAATTATTTTAATATAGCCTTAGAATGATATTTACATAGATTATTTGAATTACAGAAATTCGAGTAGAGTTATACAATTTTTTTGGTACAAAAGCAGAATAATTTTCAGAGCAATGGACACAACACTATATTCATGAAGCTACTCTTCGTTAATTTCAGCTAGTATTCTCTCGACAGTCCATAGATCATGTTACGCCTTGAACTCTACTCTCACCAATGCTTTCTGTCCTGCAATGCCCTTAATTTTCAACAAACAAATACACACGAATGAAAAAAATAAACAAAAAAATCTACTCAATCAACTAAAGTCTTTTAAAAATTATTTAAACTTGCTCTTGTAAAGTTGTTAGTGCCATTTAATTAACACTTATATTAGCCCGAAAATTCTTCATTTTGTTACATTATAAGCATACATAAAATATTCTATTGAATTATTTTCATTTTTTAATCAAGTTTGATTCTTTATATCTAGAAATTTACAAATTTTAAACAATTTTTTGTGAAAAAAATGAAGAAAATATTTTTAAATATTGTATTAAAATATTAAATTTGTTTTAAAAAATTTTTTTAAATATTTTTTCACGGTGCTGATCATCTAAATTTGAAAATAATTTTTTTCTTTTCCTTCTCGAAGTTGATGTTTTCAGAGTTTTCACCAGCAAACTATGCCGAGGCCTTAGTCCGTGTATAATCCATATTTTTCATGACCACTGACGCTGAAAGCCCACTTTTTCAATGAGTCTTTTGATCGTGGACCGACGACACTAGATCTTCTGTCGTCGCGACACATTTTCATAGATAGCTCTAATGACTCGGCTAGTTTTCTTCCTTTCTCTGCCAGGAAATAGGTCTGTCATGAATAAATAACAAGACAAACTGTGTCTGAAAAAGAGGTTTCGAAGATGATACTGGGATGTACTCGCGATTGTAAGTCACTCTTTAAATCTATGTAAAATCTCCCAAGTCCAGAATTTTTTCAAGAGAAATATATATGTATTAACTCGACAACTGCCTTGACATCCACCGTAATATACTGAACATATATTCCATTCAACACGAGGGATTTATTTTCTGCATGCATGACAAAATGATATTTCAGATGAATACAAAGATTTCTTCTGCATTCAAAGCATTTTTTACTCTCGATATCAATCTCCTTACTGCCTAGGTATTCAGCTCGATATAGTAAAACTTACGAAAAATTACAATTTTTCAATCCTTCACATCGACACATCAAGACAAAATCAAAATACTTTCGTAAAAATTCGTTAAAAAATTTTTTTTCATCATCAAAAACTCATTTTTCAACCAACTAATAATAATTTTACATCATAAAAATTAAATTAAATTGTATTTACGCATAAAAAACCCTGAAAAAATACCAATTTTCCAACCCTTTACATGGAGACATTAAGATAACATCAAATTAATTTACAAAATGTCATTAAAAATTTTGTTTTCATTATAAAATACTTATGTAAAGCATTTAATAATGATTTTTACGTGTAAAAATACTAAAAAATAATATTTTTTCAACCCTCTGTATCGAAATATCAAAAAAAAAACTACTAAATATTTCACAAAAAAATTTTTTTTTCATCATTAAAAATTCATTTAAAATTTCTTAATAATAGTTTTTATATCCTAAAAATTAAATTAATTTTTATTCAAGTTATTTTTTTGGTGATATGTCAGAGTACAAATTATAATCAGGCATGAATGGATCAGGTTTTTCATAATGTCCATATTCCGGTTCTTCGTATGGCAGTCTGTCAGTATCTGGGTCCAATCCACCGTAGTAGTCAGGATATTCAGAGGGTGAAAGATCCCGAGGACTGAGTGTTTTTTTGTCTACTGTATTCCTAGCATGCACACAAAACTCCAATGCTCCAACGAGAAAAACCAGAGCCAATATTACCCTGATGGATTTCATCATCTTGACAATTCAAGTGGATTCCAAATGATTAGAGTGATGAGAATCATGCTAAAAACGTGAACTTTTATATCTCATATCGAATGAGTACAGCTGGGATGATTTGAAAAAACTCTTGATTTTTGTGTCAATCGCGCGCGAGTAACAATGCACGCATGATTTGTTCAATGAAACGGTGGATAAATAAAAAAATCAAGTGTAAAAATCATTCAGATATTCATGAGCAAACTGATAATTAAATTCATGACATCGATTATTAATTGATTGCCCTGATTTTTAAGAGATAAAAAAAAAATTTATGTTTGATTATGGATTTTTTTTAGTGGTAAATTCAAGGTTTACGTAAGTTGGAGTGTTTGTTTGTTAGACATATGATGCAATATTGGTAAATGAATGGTAATAAATTGGTAGACCCCAGTGGGAGGCTTTTCAAGTGTTGGATTAACTAATTGCAAAGAATATTTACTATGCAAAAGCGATTCGGTGGGCTGAAATGCTGTAAATGCTTGACAACTTTAGATCAATTGTGAACTATAAGCTTTTCATGCAACGCAATCTAGAGCAACAGACTTGCTACACATCAATTACAATCATGAAATTATACAATACTGATGTGTTCGACTTGCATGCTTTGGCAATTAGTACACTTAAGCTCTTCAATTACACGATAATTCAAATATTATAATTCCAAATTATGCATAACTTGGATTTAAGTTATATAAAATAATTAGAGCAAGGTATGACAATATTTAAATTAAACGATTTTATTTTTATCATTGG
>MVJL01011358.1:0-14899 GCA_002156465.1 Macrocentrus cingulum | reverse complement strand
TTTTTTTTACCAAGAAATGAGTTAAATTTTCATTTGTTAACTTAAAAGTTAGTTAACAATACAAAAATAAACAAATAATTTTAAGTCGTAAATATATTCTTAAAGTATAGACATTTGACCGTGGATGCTGAAAATTTCATGAATTTATCTCTTACGGTTGATTTTTAATCCATTTTTTAATTAAAAGTGCTTGAAATTTTCATTGAAAAAAAAATTGTTGTTAAAATCAAAATTTTTAAAAATCGTTTGGGGGATCAATTTTCCATCATAAGTACTTATAAAAAATATATACAGATTTAATTTTTATGATCAAGTGGTAAATGGGGGGTCCAGTTGACGTGATCTTGCTCTATGTAGTTTGTCCATGAATTAACTTTCGACGCAGACCTTCATCGCCGTGATGCATCGACACATCAACGCGAAGATGAGGCAGTATCTTTTTACTGTGTTGAGAAATCGAGTCTTCGAGCATGTGCTGTGATTTTGAGGCGGTTTGAGATGGGAACGGAGAAATTATGGTAATAGGCACTCATCATCACAGCACTTTCGATAGTTCGGCTTGGGCAAGAACAAGAGAGGCAGAATCTTTTATTAAACAACTGGCCGTCTTCTCAAACCACTCATCGGATGTTATTTTTGCAAAAGCCAATTATAGGTAGAATATTACATCGATTTGTGATAAAACAGACTTGAAATTTCCACAGATCAAAAAATAAACGTCAGTCAACAACATAAATAATAATAATAATAATAATAATAATAATAATAATAATATAATAAACGTCAGTCAACAACATAAATAATAATAATAATAATAATAATAATAATAATAATAATAATAATAATAATTATAATAATTATAATAATAATAATCACACTTTTTGGTTTTTCAGCTATCCTGATGTATTGCCGGACCTACGAACATTGAAAATGGTCGATATTAAGGTACAAATGTACCGTCGAAGGGTATAAATGACACTAGAAATAATCGCGGATGATGTTATAGTTGCCAGGTTCAAGGAAAGAAAATTAAATGTGCTCCATGTTAATGTACCGTCGAAGGGTATAAATGACACTAGAAATAATCGCGGATGATGTTATAGTTGCCAGGTTCAAGGAAAGAAAATTAAATGTGCTCCATGTGTCTGTGCAGACTGTGCAGCTAATGCAGAGTATTGTATAATTTGGGATGAACGTTTTGATGCAGTTTGTCCGGTCTGCAAGAAACAACTTTATAATTTACTTATTTATGTGCGTTATCTAACAGACTTAAAGCAGTTTTATGTGGCTCAAAATCCGCCTACACACACGCCGTAGGGTGTCCGACAAAAGTTTTTGGCCAATGTATAAAAAGTGTACGAATTCAAATTTAAACCACCCGCGACCACCCGTGACCAATGATTATCACCAATGCAGTTTTTCGCCCTCACCGCCAGAAGCAGCACCTCTCGGGTTCGATCCCTAGGAGAGAGCCAGAACACGAAATATTTTTCATTGGTTAAAATCGAGTCAGCCATTTTGAATTATTTCAACAAATATAAGGAACGTTCTGCGTTCTCCGTTCCAGCGATTTCTTTCGGGCTGTGGGACTGTGATCCCAGTCAGCTGATAAGTGTTTTCGTTAATTGTGTTACATCCAGATGACTGAAATGAAATGAAAAATGCGATGGAAAAGTTACGGTCAATACCACAACAAGTGGACAAACGATTGTTCCACAGTCCGGACGGTTGGCTAATACTATTCCCTCACTGACGGCAGGACCTCTCGAATCACGATTCAATTACATTGAAATTAGTGAGATTAGTGTAGCAGGAATAGAAAATATCACACCACACATTTCAATAATCAACAATCCTGCCTCAGACTCATCCGCGCTTGAAGCAATTTGTGAGACCGGCAGTTGAGCGAGCGGTTCAGGAGTAGATAACGCCGATGACCACGAGCGAGCGAGCAAACAGTGCGGGAAAGATTTCACGCTGGATCCAGAGGAAGCACGAATGATTGCAGCGGCTCATTACATGATTCAAAACCTCACAGTCCGCATGACGATGATTATACCTACCGTGATCAGATGCTCACCTCACCCAGCAACAACCTGATACAAGCATTTATAGCCGCCATAAAGGGCTCGGCGCCGCAGCAGAAGGTACTCGTGGTGCAGGCGGCCAACGTCATCGCAGCGGACAACATGGAGCTGGCCTGTGCTTATGTACAGAAAACACAAGAGAAAACAAAGAGAAAATTCGATGAAAGGCCAGAGTTAGGACGCATGCTGGCTGTCACTCAGCAGCAAAAATGTTGGGGTGTGTATGCTCAGTTGTTGATTGATCTGTTTAAGTGTTTGTCACCGTATTTTTTCGTAATGTTAAACTCACCAAGTCGGTTGTTTTTTCTGCACAGAGGAACACACTGAGAGTACTGCTGTATTGCTGCATGATTTTCTGGAATGTCTCTGTGATTATCACTGCGGATTTTGTGATGCTATTCCGCCTAATTGCATTCAGATGAGAAATTTGATTTTGAGTGCATTTTCGCGGAGCGTAAAACTCCCGGATCCGTTCACGCTTAATTCAAAGGCTCATATGCTACAAGATATGCTACAATTGCCACGGCGCCGAGAATTTTTACCAATTTTACATCGATGAACCAGTCAAGATATCCAATCAATTTCAAGAAAGATTTATAGACTTATATCTGAAGGCTTGTGCACCCGTGCGCTTTTTATTCAAACTCAGGAGCAATTTGCGGGTCTCGCGAGAGGCTGGCATGCGTTATAACATTTCGCCAATGAGAAATCTCTAGTGCATTATGTTGCAATTATCACTGACGGCATAGCTCGTGGATTTCGCTGGTAAAAATTATTTGCCGCAATGCCTAAATAATTTTTTTTTTACATTTTTCTAGTCGCTGACGATGTGAAGTATGTGATGAAATTTGATCATCTACTGTCCTCGGACGATTACATTCACCGTATCGGGCTCGCTAAATCAGGCAATTTTGGATCCACGGGTAAATTTTTCATTAAAAAAAATCTCTAAACAACTGGGACGTGTCTATTAAACTCAGATCGTTCCTGTATAGCCTCTGATCAAGCTCAATTGTACTGTAAGTTTGGTTTTGTTGCTTATTAAATGGAAATTAAATGAAATTGAATTATTTCATTTAAATTTGACGTGCCTGTGCACGCTGCCAAGACAATTTGCGGAATATCTTTTCTTCTAAAGCTAAAAAAAAACTTTTATCACACTCACAGGTCGCCGAGATGTTTTTTGGCCCGCTTAGAATTCGTGCAAGAGTGATAAATGTATCCATCATGAATTATTGGTGCCATCGTTCAATCTCACACGTCCACATTCCCTCAAGAATATTTTTTGAATGTCAAATACGTCAAAATATCAACATTTCTTTTGTTAATCTATTCAACTGTCTAATACACGATTTTCTCCTCTCACAACGTAAAATTTTTTGGTTTTGTTGCTTATTAAATGGAAATTAAATGAAATTGAATTATTTCATTTAAATTTGACGTGCCTGTGCACGCTGCCAAGACAATTTGCGGAATATTTTTTCTTCTAAAGCTAAAAAAAAACTTTTATCACACTCACAGGTCGCCGAGATGTTTTTCGGCCCGCTTAGAATTCGTGCAACAGTGATAAATGTATCCATCATGAATTATTGGTGCCATCGTTCAATCTCACACGTCCACATTCCCTCAAGAATATTTTTTGAATGTCAAATACGTCAAAATATCAACATTTCTTTTGTTAATCTATTCAACTGTCTAATACACGATTTTCTCCTCTCACAACGTAAAATTTTTTATAATAATTTTTCCAGATGGAACAAAGAATGCTTGAGTATATGCAGAGGGAACAAGAATTGTTAAATTCAACTAAGCTCATGCACATTCAATTTTGGAGTACATTGGATGCAATGGCCAAACAATATACCGGTGTGTTGAATTGTATATATTTATTTATTTATTTATTTATTTATTTTCCAAACAATATACCGGTGTGTTGAATTGTATATATTTATTTATTTATTTATTTATTTATTTATATCCAATATAAGTTTAAAAACGTTTTACTCTGATCAAAACTTTTCTTTTACTGTTATTTCGTCGGTCTTGGTAGAAAAAATTTTTCAAAATCATTTTTAAGTGAATATCGATTTTACTCTGATCAAAACTTTTCTTTTACTGTTATTTCGTCGGTCTTGGTAGAAAAAATTTTTCAAAATCATTTTTAAGTGAATATCGATTGGAAATTGATATTTTTGTCTTTCACAGAACTGAGTAATGATCACTCGAAGCTCCTAAACGACTACCTTTTTCTGCAGCTTCAATTAAAACAAATCCAATAAATTGATATTTTTGTCTTTCACAGAACTGAGTAATGATCACTCGAAGCTCCTAAACGACTACCTTTTTCTGCAGCTTCAATTAAAACAAATCCAAGACAACTTAAGACAATCACCGGTTGAGAGTAAAAAAAAAATACTCGAAGCTCCTAAACGACTACCTTTTTCTGCAGCTTCAATTAAAACAAATCCAAGACAACTTAAGACAATCACCGGTTGAGAGTAAAAAAAAAACGGGAACTTCGTCATCGGATTCATCGGAAGTCGTTGCAGGAACTATCTTTGAAGACAGTCGATGTCTAAAAGTGAACAGGGAGTCTCATTTTGTTCCAGTGCAGTGTATAAATGTAACGATAAAATTTTAGAAACATGTAGGAAACGAAAAGCACTGAGTAATAACACTCCAAACTCTTCGTTGGATGATTTGTTTGACTCTTCTTTGCATAGTTTTTAATAATTAATTTCGTTTTGAAAATTCTATAAACAAATTGTAAATAAATCCTTGCATCTAAAACTATGATTTGTTTGACTCTTCTTTGCATAGTTTTTAATAATTAATTTCGTTTTGAAAATTCTATAAACAAATTGTAAATAAATCCTTGCATCTAAAACATTCATACAACCTAGAATTTTTTCCGCAATGTACTAACAGTTACATACGATGTTTCCTCTCGAAAACCCATCTTTTTGCACCTGAACATGACCTAGAGGTATCCAAGATATAGGTATGAGCTTCCGCAATGTACTAACAGTTACATACGATGTTTCCTCTCGAAAACCCATCTTTTTGCACCTGAACATGACCTAGAGGTATCCAAGATATAGGTATGAGCTTATAAATAGTCTAATTAGCCTGTCAAGCTTGTTTTCCCTGAAGAAGTTGTCCCCTTACACCCGGACACAGCTGAGAGACATTGTCGAGCTTGTTTTCCCCTTAATAGTCTAATTAGCCTGTCAAGCTTGTTTTCCCTGAAGAAGTTGTCCCCTTACACCCGGACACAGCTGAGAGACATTGTCGAGCTTGTTTTCCCCTGGTCGTTGTCCCTTTATGTCAAGCTTGTTTTCCCTGAAGAAGTTGTCCCCTTACACCCGGACACAGCTGAGAGACATTGTCGAGCTTGTTTTCCCCTGGTCGTTGTCCCTTTAGACCTGGACTTAGCCTATAGATACCCAGGATGACAGGATAGACACGGATGTAGTAAAACAGTGTAATAAACAGTCTATGGAGTTTGTCTTCCGTGTATACCTGGACTTAGCCTATAGATACCCAGGATGACAGGATAGACACGGATGTAGTAAAACAGTGTAATAAACAGTCTATGGAGTTTGTCTTCCGTGTAGAAGTTGTCTCCTCACACCCGGACATAGCGTAGGGACACTGTCGAGCTTGTTTTCCCTGTAGATGTTGTCTCCGTACACCTGGACATAATCTAGATACATCTAGGATGACGAGGTAAACTAAAATATGGTAAACATATAGTCTATGGAGCTCGTTTTCCCTGAAGAAGTTGTCCCTACATACCCGGACAGTGCGTACAGACACTGTCGAGCTGTTTTTTCCTGTAGACGTTGTCCCCCTATACCTTGGGATTACCTAGATACAGCCAGGATGACGAGGTAAATTCGAATGTATTGAACATAGCCTATGGAGCTTGTTTTCCCTGTAGAAGTTGTCCTTTTACACCTGAACACTGGCTGGTCGAATGCAGGGTCTGGGGGGATATGGTACTGAAGCCATATTTCCCTAGACTTTTCTAATTTCAATCTATTTCGCCGAGCTGCCGCACTATCGCTACTGTACGAGACGGCGAACCGTACAGTTGGCACGGCCGTACAATTGGCACTGCCGTACATATGACATCTCATCAGTTATCTTCGAATACGTTTTATAACAATACCCAACCGTAAAAAAAAAGTTTCCTGTCATTTTTTGTTCTGTTGAATAGCTTATTTGAATTAGGACATAACGTTCATAAAATAACTGGCATCAAATTATTATTATTTTCTTGTTGTTATGTGAGTATACAGTATGGAATTATCAATTTGAATATCAGCTGCAAATTTCGAATATTGTTTCTCCATACTGATTTTATTTACAATATTACAAAGCACTTCCTCAAAATGTCAGCGTGTTCTTTAATTGGAGAGCCAGAAAAATTACCCGAGGATCATCTTCCAAGCAAGAAAGACATTGTAAAGTATTGTAGTTATCTAAGACAAGGAAGAAAAAACGAGAATCAATTTGAGCCATCACTTTTTGAAATTGCAAGTATCGTAGCTATAGACGTAGAGAAGTTATTCTCTATGATTTCTGTTCCAACCGTTTCAACTACATGAATTATTCAGATAATAATAGCTCAACATGCAAAATATTTGAAAGTGACAAAAATAGTGAGTAATAATCGCCATCCTTCGTCATCTGGACAGCGAAAAATGAATCATTACAGGACTGATTGTAAAAAACTGTTCGATGTAAGCTGTTATAAATGTATTGAATTCAGTATTTGCAATTGACCTCATGAGATGTTCACAAAATGAGACTGCGCAACGTACTCAAATAGACCCTAAGAAAAGTTCTCAAATTGATCTCATAGAATGTCCTCAATTTAAAATTTCGACATAACAGTAAAAGAAAAAAATCCTTTTTCCCATATTTATTGTTGCAGTGTGTCCTTTTATTGCTTGAAGAATACCTGAAAATTTATTACAAACATTTTTTACAATTATACAAGACATTTGAAATTTATTAGTTGCTACAAAAACGAGATATAAGCATGTTAGAAAATTTGTAGTTGGGTGGACTTGAACCCGCGACCTCCAATGCAGCAGACGAAGACGCCCCGAGTCGAAATCCAGGTTCCGATTTTATTCCCTATATTCCGACGCAGCTCCGTTTTGCATCCGAAGCTTCTGAATCCCTCTACCACTTGAGTTTGGAGTTCCAAAAAAGGTCTCAAACTGCTGAATGCCCCTTCTACCGCGACGCGTTATGTTCCGAAGAAGATCCAATGGTACTTAATACTGTTTTACCAGAATGTTCGAGTTTCGAAACTAATCGAAAAGTTCCAAATTATTGCCCCACTCTAGTAAATCGGACTTAGAAAAAAAGTAGTATTCAAGAAATTGGACTTAGAAAAAAAACGGTGTTCAAAAAATTGGACTTAGAAAAAAAGCGATGTTCAGGAATATTGGGCTTAGAAAAAAAACAATATTCGAAAAATTATTAGACTTCAATTTGTATTTTATCCAAAATAATTGGTGTAAAATTTATATTTTTAATTAATCAGACTTGCATGGAATACAGTTAATTTTTTTCAGACATTTACCTTATGCTCTAAATAATTCGGTGTTTTTAAATTAGCCATGTAAGGAAGTATAAGAGGTACAATGTTTGCTAAAAGTATTTGTATTTAGTAAACCTCAACTTCTCTATTATACAATGATGAAAAAAAATTGTTAAACATTATCAGATCATGCTAGTTTTATGTGAGTTCAAAAATTGTTAGATTATATTATTCATCGCACTAATTTCATGGGACTGAAAATACGTTGAATTTTTTAAACAAATTATAAAAATAAAATTTTTTTTTCACTGGATCTATGGAGAATAATTGTGTAAAGATTAAAATGACTCCCTCAAAATTTTCAAGGAGACAAACATTCAAGAAAATTAAGTATTTTATAGCTGCGAGATTCCACAATCTTGTTTTGCATGAAATTGCAACGGTAAATAGTATAATTTAATAATTATAATTGTTGCACTCACATACTATTAGCATAATATTAGCATCTTCTCTCAATTTTGAATAAATAAAAATTTTTATTAGTGTTATATATTCGAGAAATTTAAGTTTTTTAAAAATAGCTCCCATAGATGCCAATAGTGTGAAATATTTATATTTTTTTCCAACTGATTAATTGACCTATTTTTTTTATATATATATTAGTGACTTCTTATTTTAGTGTAACAAAAATCACTTCAAGAGAAGGAATTTTACTCATTATTATTTTAAATGAATACGTATATTATATACGGTATGAACAGAGGGTTATTACATTACAATTATGCGTAATTTCTTACTCTAACTCTTTACTATTTATTGGCACAGCAAGATATGACTGCCCATCTATTTGCATATAAAAACATGGTGTTGATATGCAATTTATAGGAATTGCATCAATCTCATCAACTTCATGGCATTTGTACATAAAACCTATAGTGCTATATTCCGTGCGCCTATCAAGACCTGCCGTCACGGAATAGCTGTCGCAGATAATGCGTCGGACAATAGCATAGTGATTATATTGCCGTCGATTTCGATTTTGTTGGGCAGCAGCATCTAATAATCTAACAAAACATATAACAACAGCGAATTTCATCCTCCCATTTTCATAGTATTTAATAGCTGATGTTAATGTTTGCAGCGCTCTCCGGTACATTTCAGATACATAGAGTTTATTATTTTTTAGGATCCGAAAATATTGCCACGGTTGCGTTAAAGCAATTCCACGTGCCCTTAGCGCGTTTGCCATATTCTCTGGCAGATTTTGTAGATATCGATATGCTCCAACTGAATATGTCCCCTCTGAAAGCTGTTCAATAATTTTGACCTGTTTTTTTTTTTTTTACTTAAACAAAAATCTTGAACTGGACCTGGTTGTAACACTTCAATTAATCTGGTCATTTTAATCAGTTGCGTATGAGATGAAGCTATTTGCGTGTCTATGTGCCAAGTTCCATGGACAGACTTCAAGATTTGACCATTCATATCTTCATACTCATAGCACGAGTAACACCATAAAGGTCCAAGTCGTCGCACACAGTTTGGTAAATGTAAAAGTTGATGCACATTTATTGATCAAAATTGAAGACCGTATAGCTCTTGAAAATCGTGGACGAATCGATGTAGTAGATCTTCAGCTACATCTATGGCCGCGTACGGTATTTCATCAGCACTTAAGATACTGGCAGCAACTATGAGAGTTATAAAATCTTCAAAATAATTCTGTTTCATGATTCCTTCGAAGACTGGTATTGCGTAGTAAAATAAGAACATTTTTAACTCTGATGTTTTCCAGTGAGTTAGATCAGCAACATCCCGTGGCATGCGATGAACTAGCTTCGGTGGTCGAATACTCTTCAATCGGACATTGATTCTATCAGTGTGCTGGACTAGTGAGAAAGGAGCTGCAGAAAATTTATTGCCAAAGCACAGACCCAATATTTTTTTAATTACACCCCCGTCTACTCCGTGCATTCGATCAATTCCTATGCCTTGTATAAAGTTAGGCATGAGCAGTGAAAGAGCAGTCTGTCCCTTTACTCCGTTGACAGGAACTCGTGGCCTAGACAAGGCTGCGTCTCTGATGCTCTGTGCAGAAGTTCGCTCTATAAATTGACGTGTATATCGATAGCTGTGAACTGATCCTCTAGCTAGGGCAACTGTTTCTCCAGGCCAAAGGCAATTCAGACATCCGTAAGATCCATTGAATTGCACAAAATTTAAGCACTCGCACTTTGCCGGTAAGTCAGCAGTTCCCATTAGAAGAATTGCTTTAACGAAGATCCGTACACCATTGTGTAACATGAAGTACTTTCCAGTATACCTTAGGAGATCAAACTGAGATTTCAGTGTGTAGAAAAGTAGATTAAATAGTGGTTTTTTGTCACCATACCACAGACCCATGAGCAAGGTATTTTCTTTTTTCTTACGATCTTCTGTTGGGAGCTCATTAATGGTCAAGAATAAAGGCCACACATTCACTTTCGATGATTTAAACACCGGTATACCGTCTGTATACCAGCAAAAAGACAAGTTGTTAGGTGATCGCAGGAAACCATTTTCAAACCACCGTTTGTATAAGCTGCCATCATACACATCACATATTGTTTGGTTATTCCATGCTCGTTGAAATCGTTTCTGCAGTTTGTCGAAAAAATGAGGTCTCCTGAACATTTCTTTTAATTGGCTGATGATTGATAGCTGTAGAAAATATGATGGCTTAGCTTCTGGGCATGTTGCGCACCGCGCAGTTGCATTGACTAAACTACACATACAATTCGAGCAATAAAAATGCTTGTTAATGTCATCTGGACCTCCGATATTAAAAAAATTCTTGAACTTGTATAGGCTGTTTGTTTTCCGGTTGATATTTGGAAAATGTAGTTAAAGTAGTGCTATGATGCTGGCAATACATGTCAGGGGCAGGTTATATTGAAGCATCAGTTTCAAAATTAGCAGGTTGCTTTCCCGAACAGTCAGAGGTGCTCCGTGAAAAACTGGATCGTTGCCATCGAAGTGTTCATCGTTATTTTCATTATCATCACCATCATCGGAATAATTTTCATCAGAACTATCTTGATTATTGTCATCATCGCTTGAGTCTTCATTCTCTTGTTGTGGAATCCTATTTTCTTCAGCAATCAACCTATTATATACATCGTGAATGTAAGGATCAACCGCCTGAAACTGATCAGGGTTCATTTGGTCTCCTATTAATACTCTGAAATTAATTATTATATTCATAAATAAAAGATCGTCGGAATGATAACTTGATACTAACCAATTTTCATCATTATGTAAATTATTTATGAAATCGAAGTCAATCACGTTAGCTGGCTGAGGTTGTACGTTAGCTGGTCCTGGCAGCACATTAGCTGCTCCAGGTTCCACGATAGCTGGTCCAGGTCCCATATTAGCCGGTCGACGATCCCTAGAGCAATTTCGAGGTTTATCAAAAGAATTTTTTATTCTTAAGTTTAAACTTTTTATGTGTAAATAATTTAATTTATGTTCATAAATTAATGTACGACTATAAATTCATTTATATACTAATTTTATATATTAGTTCATTATTTATTTAATTTATTTATCTTCCTTACTGATCTGGGCAATTCTCTGCATTTATTTCGGCATTATACCTCTGCATGATTCCATCACCATGCTCGTGAATTGGTTGACCCATGCCAATATCCATCTCGACGTTATTTTCCGCATTTAATAAACGATTTTCGTTAAAACTGTCCCTGGCATTTTCAATTGCAGCCAATAAACGATTTCTTTGTTGTCGTAATCCAAGTTGATGAAACGGTTTATATGACATTTTTGAATAATAAATTTTATGAATTTGCACTGTCAATAAATCTCAGTCAGAGGTTAGAAACTCATGCTTTCGGACTCTTACATAGCCTTATATGTGTTGTAACACACATATAAGCCTCTCGCGCCACTGCAAATTTGCTGAAGTTGCGCGGGAGATTTGAATACTATTCAAACATTTTTCTTGGTAACCATAATTTTAATAGCTAAAATTGTGTTTCGCTGCATGTGTGGCATAATATTTTTTATTTTCAATTATGTATTCCCGGCTTATTTCAATATACTTCTTGCAATAACAGTGAATACACTGAGAACATTTTTTTACAATTCAAATTTTGGCGCGCACAAGGGCAGCGCTGTATCGGAATTTAATCATGGTCGCCCCAGCATCGTGCAGGACAGCATCATGGCGCCGAGTATTGTATGCCACATTTTATAGCCATACAAGACGTGCTTAAAGGAAAAAAAATTGTGAATTATAACGTATTTTGTAGTCCTCAGCATTATTGTTCAGTGTTAAAGTGCCGGTGTGGACTATTTGCAGTGTGAAACAGTGTTTTCCGTAAGAAATATCGGAATACAAAGTTCATCTTACTTCACTGAGACATGTGTACCTTTAACGCCGTTACTTATATTGTTTAAATACATATGATTATATGTTAGTGACGTTTGCCACATAAAATATTCGATTTTCATGGTCAATATGACGAGCGATCGACAATTCGCTATTTTGTGGTTTTATGATCTAAAAGAACTTGGCAAAACTCATTCAGACGCGTTGTCGAAGGAACAACGTGCTGTGGGCTGTGAGACAGTTCTTGGTACATCAAGAGCTAAAGTGGTGGCTCTTTGTGGTAAGGAAGTAGAAAATTAATATTGAGTTAGCTGCTGGCGATATTCGTAGCAAACCTTACTAAATAAATTGAATTTTTATAGCCGAGAATGAATGCGACACAGCGATCGCAATGTTGCAGAGCCTGTGTGCTGATAACTTATCAAATATGATGAAAAAATCTACTAGAACTCGAGCGAGGCAAGGAGAAGGCTCTCAGGAAAGTAAAAAGGCATCCAAGTCCCAAAAAAAACTGCAGGAAAATGTGAAAAGAACTGTGGATATCCAAATAAGTGAAGATGCCTCAGTAGCCTGCAAAAAAAAACGCAATAATTGTCGCCAAAATTTAACAGTGGAATCACATCTTTCAGGAGGCTCAGGTGTCAGATCTACACCGGCTTGCAGTCAAGCAGTTGATCCTCACTTTTCCCCAGTAGCTCATGAAGGCTCAGTTCATGTATTTCCACCGAGTTATAATCAACAAACGGGTGCTCACCGTACCCCGGCATCTCATGGAGGCCCTGTTGGCGTCTTTTCACCGAGTTATAATCAACAAACGGGTGCTCACCGTACCCCGGCATCTCATGGAGGCTCCGTTGATATCTTATCACCGATTAATAATCAACAAACGGGTACTCGATGTACCGCAGTAGCTCATGGAGGCCCTGTTGGCGTCTTTCCACCGAGTTATAATCAACAAACGGGTGCTCACCGTACCCCAGTAGCTCATGGAGGCCCTGTTGGCGTATTTTCATCGAGTTATAATCTACATAAGGGTGCTCAGCCTATCTCAACACTTCAAGATGCCGCAGTTAATGCCTCTACACCAACTTATAGTTATCAGCCAGCGGATTCCCGTCCATTCCCGGCAGCTGAACGAGGTCCAGTTGGTGCATCTACACCGACTTATCATCAGCCAACATCCCCAACTAATCCCACAGTATCTCTAAGACCTCGATATCATTCAAATGTGCATAATAATAGCTACTCGGAGTATCAAAAGGCAGTTACTCCGGTTTCTACTGGTGCGGCCTTTAATCATCGATCATTATTTGAAATTATGGAATCACCGCCGGATTCTCTAACACCAATTTCTCAGATGGAACATCCATTTCAACCTCAAAATCACACGCCGCCTGCCGAAAAAACATATACTTTATTGAGAACCGTACCTCACCCAATAAGTCTCAATGGTAAAAATGTTACATCAACATCATTGTTGCACTTAAATAATATTGATGATTCATCGACAGCCGCCGCTCATTCACCAACAGTCAATTATACAAAAAGTACTTCGGCGGATGTTGACGAACTATCTCGAAGTTCATGCACTTTGAACTGTGAATCTCAACCTAGTTTCACTCCACCTCAACCATTCAATGAATTTCATGCTGATAACCAATCACCGGTCACGAATCTTCCTTCATTTTCGAAAAGTCCACCCGAGCTTATTAATTCATCTGATAGTCATAGCATAGACCAACATTCCTCCACGATCAACCAATCGTCGCCGCAGATGATGGAACGTTCTAATGCAGATGAAATAGAAACTTCTACTGAAGAAAATAATATAGGAAAATTATCATCCAGTGGCGATAAACAACAATCAGTCGTTACCAATGAGACTAAAGAGCAACGACAAGCAGTAAGAGTGGTCTGCCAAATTTTAAAAAGTATAAATAAATTTATATTTGATCGTGATATTTTGAAAACAAATTTAAAAAAAAAATTATAACAATTAATGATAGTATGTTATTTTATTTTATTTTATTTTCTTTTAGTTACGAAGGAGGATCTATTCAAATTCGCTGCAATGTGCCAAACCATGGCCAAATATTTGGACAATGAAGAAAAAACCGATGTCCAAGACCGCATGGATAAAATTGTCGAGGTAAAAATAATTGTTATCACTTTCGTCTGAAGTATTCAATTTCTTTTATATTCTTTAATGTTTTAGTTCGACCCGCAATACTTTAAAGGAGATGATAGCAGCACTTGGGTTTGTCATTCATGATTTCATAGTGATTTCAATATATGTCACGCCGTGTTGTCAATAATGCATTTATCCATTTTGATTTTACAGACCGAACTACACCCAGGCTGTGGCTTTTATATGCCCTCAGATGTATACACGCTCAGTTCTTTCAACTATAAACCTGATCAGAAATGGCAAAAGTACGTAAGGGGTGTCTTAAATGAGCTATTTAAAAACAAGTTGATCCACTACACTCTGTCAGGAACTCAGGGCGCCCCTACAATCGATGATAAAATAATAGACGGCCTGTATCGTAAGTATAATATTATTCCGGAGAAATTTTGTTATAAAAATATAATGAACACGATTTGTTGTTTCAGGTAAGATTAATGCTGGTCGCCTACCTGAAAACCTGGTGGAGGAGAGGGTATTTCGAAAATATATAACACATTATTTATCATTATTTATCATTATCATTATTTTCGCCTACCTGAAAACCTGGTGGAGGAGAGGGTATTTCGAAAATATATAACACATTATTTATCATTATTTATCATTATCATTATTTATAACAAGCGATATCATATCAATATAAAAGGTGAAATCACGAGTGAAAAAAAAAAAAAAAA
>MVJL01011351.1:0-36185 GCA_002156465.1 Macrocentrus cingulum | reverse complement strand
AACAGCTTTAGGTAGTGCAATGCATATAATGGGGATTTTTAGCATGGAAGGGGCTGGATTGATCCAAGGCCCGACGAAAATTGCCGGAAGCAGTCGAGCGATATTACTAAATGTCTTGGTAAAAATTTTGGTTGCCTTAGGAAAACCTTTTGCTCAACGGGAGGCAATTTTTAAACCAAACCTCAGGTAATATCCTCTGTGCAAATCTAGAAAATATTAAAATAACTGGAAACGCAAAAACTTTTTGGGACTGTAGGATTATTTAATCTCTCATAAAAATAATATTAAATCGAATGCTAGCAGAAATTCACCTATTAACGCGTACTTTTTACTCGGGATAGATTTTACCAGACAAACCTAGTAAATTGTTTGTGCGGCAAGGTAGTTTTTTCACCTAAAACGGTAGTTTTTTCATTTGAATTGGTAGAAATAGTGATAGTGTTACAAGTGGATCCCGGTTCCAACGACTGTCTTGGTAATTTTTACCAGAAATTTCTCTCCGTGTATATTTTGGCATCTGCTCACAATGCATTTATGAATTTCGAAATTATGTTAATTTTTGACATATATTACAAATGCATATGAATGACTTTTACAACATTTATTTATGGAGATATTTACACTTCGCCAAGTTCATCGACTCCGAAGACAACAAAATGTATACTATATCAAAAGTATTTTTCAACTCATGATTAGTTGAATATCTAATTTATAGTCTAAAATACAACACAAATCTATAAATGGTAAAATAATGGGAATATAATGTGTAAAATATCGATAAATACGACATTAATATATAAGTACTCTATTATTTACATTAAACAATGTTATAACATAAATAAAAGTGTAATGGAATTAATTTTAGAATCATAATAATGTATACAATACTCTCAATTTGAATTTTTCTGCGCCTGACTGTAACTGCCATCTATCGCTGCATGATCCAACTAAAAGTTTAAATAAAAGTAAAAAGCTATGATCGATTATTCTATTACTTACTAAAAAATTAGTAATTAAAACCACTTTTTTCTGTCACAATTATTTTAATTTTCATTCCAGACCTCTATTTTTGAGAAAAAAAAAAACCATTCATGTTTTATGATTTACATATAACTATATGTACAACATAAATGTAATCTGTTGCAAATTTGATAGCCCGAGGACTGCGCGCAAATAAGGGCAAAAATTAGCTAGTGTTATTGATTGATATGAAAAAAGTACTCTTTGTGAAAATATTTATTGACACTTGATTTCGGAGACTTATTTTGCGAGTGTGCTCAATCCCATATCAGTGTGTTTGTGTCCAACACGTACACGTATCATATACTTTTGTCAAATGATACACGAAGATGGTTTCAACGCGGGGACCAAAATTCAAATTTTGTGATGGTGAGAAAGTTCTTTGCTACGAGCCAGATCCAACAAAAGCTAAAGTTCTCTATGATTCCAAGGTAATATTGAATAAATATGTATATTACCTTGAATTTATTTTTAATACACATCAGTGTCGAAAGCGTAGCGTCTGATTTGGCGCCATAATTATAACCTCAAAACAATAATAGTACCATACTAGAGTTTTTTTTAATTCATTCACAAGCTTTATATAAAATTCTTATCTTTCAGGTCTTGGATGTAATTGTCAATAAAGATCAACGAGGTAGAAAGGCTGTTGAATATCTGATTCACTTCCAGGTTTAACTAGCTATATATTTTTATTATTTACTCTCACGTTCATTTATAAACATGACAAATGTCTAATGATAATATGTTCGTTAATCAGGGATGGAATTCATCCTGGGACCGATGTGTAACCGAGGAATATGTGCTAAAAGATACAGAGGAAAACCGTCAACTGCAGAGGGACCTTGCCCAAAAGGCTCAACTTCAGTTGTAAGTTACAATATAACCAACTCTAACAAAAGCCACAGATTATATCTTAAACAGAACCTAAAAATTCACAATCTTTTCGTACAATTTAATTGCAGAGGAGCTTATTTGTATCGTCGAGAACGAAAAAATCGCAATCACAAGCTGGCTGACCGACTGTCAAGCTCCGGTATAGAGTCTCGGCGTCGAGCTCGAAGTGGTGGAAGTCGTGCGACATCAGGAACAACCGGTTCCTCGGAGGATGGAAGTTCTGGTCAACAGGATGACTACGACACCGAAGTAATAAAACATCTATTTAAAAAATAAAAAATATCTCAATTTCTACTTATAAATCATTTTTCAGGAAGCAATTACCGAGGAGGACTCGGAAAGTAGCTCGGACTTTGGTGAGGAATCCAGTGAGGATGAGGACAGTGGTGGAGGCGGAAGCCACCAGTCTGGAGGTAGTACCAGGCCAATTGATATCGAGATCGGCAGCACCTTGCGCCGCATATTGGAGCAAGATTACGAGCTGATAAATCACAAACAAAAACTTGCGGTACTGCCAGCACAGCCGACAGTTTGCAGTATCCTTGAGTCGTGGGTGCAGCATTTTACAACTTCTCAGCTCACGAGTATTCCGGAAAAACCACAGCGAAATAAATCGAACAACTCGGTTGACAAGACCGTAAATGAGATAAATATTTGTCGGGAAGTGGCTGACGGTTTGAGAATATATTTTGACTACACACTGCCTGATTTACTGCTCTATCTCCCTGAGCAAGAGCAGTACAATGCTTTTAAATCATCATTCCCATGTCCGGAGCAATTAATTACTATTAAAACCGAAGTTATCGAGTAAGTTAAATGTATTATAATCACTTGGAGCAACGGATTTATGGGTGAATTTTTTTAGCCAACCTGAAGTTACCATCAAAGAGGAGATTGAAGATCCCGAGTATGCCCACTTGCCTCCATTCCGAGAGCTCGATGAGACCGAGTTCTTATCAAAGCCCATCCCGTCGGCTAAAAGAAAGTTGAGATCGTGCAGAGTGAGTTCAGTTGATGATACGAAACAACTCAGATCTTATGATGAAATAAAACAAGAGCCAGGCAATGTCTCAAGTATCGCCAGCACCAGCTCTCGGTGCTCGAGCCCACGCGGAGCAACATCACGATATCCTGTTATACCACCGGCACAAGTTGTTGCACTGCTTGATGAAGCAAACAAGTGGAGACTCATGCCCGAGTCCACTAAAAACAACGACGCGCCGAATCCTTCAACCTACTTTGGTGCTATCCATCTTGCGCGATTGTTCGGCAAGTATCTCTGTTAATGATCCACTAGACAGTGTAAAAAATATTGCACACCCCTTGTGCAAAGCAATTGAGTGTGTTCTACACTCGCTTATGTCCATTTTCGCTAATATTTCTAGTTAAAATCGCATGGTACTCGATTAATTTTGACTCAATTACTGTCAATCTTTTTTTTTGACACTTAAATCTTCATTTAAAAAAAATTTTATATACCCTACTTTTTTATCTAGTTATAAGTAATGATTTATTTTCATTTTTTAAGACTGTTTGGTATTTAAAATTAACATAAAACTTGGTGTATTTTCTGAATTATGAACGAAAACTACCGCAATATATAGTACTAGGCTTACTAGATTTTTATTACGTTTTTTTTTTCTTTTTTTTTCAGTGAAATTACCAGAGTTACTGCAGGCCACAGATATGCCAGGAAAAAAATTAAAGCTGCTTCTGAAACACTTGGATATGTTTTTAAGGTATTTGTAAAATATTCGTTTTAATTATAAATATTTACCTGATTATTTTGAAAATGTTATAGCTATTTGGAAATGCATCGAGAATGGTTCGGTGAGCAATTTTACATGCAAACAGAGTGTCAATAATTTGTGAGCGACATAAAATATCTTAATCCGATATTTATATTTTAAATTAACGGATTTATTTGTGTAATTTTTAGTGCTTTTTTTTTAATATATATATAAAGTGCGTACAAAGACACCTGAGTAATGGTCATGATTTTTTTTACGTTGGATTAGTTAATTCTATATACTTAAGATTATTATGAATATAATTTTATACGTTAATTTTATTGATTTCAATTTTGTATAAATTGACATCATGTAGTGCTTTACAAATAATAATGTAAGAAATTTAAAATTTTTTTGTACTATATTAATTTGTACTTACTTTTTTATATTAATTCACAAATTCAAATTGTGCATTGAAGAAAAAAAAAAATATTCATAAAGTAGTACAATTTCTTGTCCTGCTTTATTTTATAATTGTATGCATTTGATCGTAACAAAATCGAAAAATATGAATTTCATATTCACACAGTATATTAAATTATTTATTAAATAAATAACACTAATTTATTTAAACAATCCGTCAGAGATAAAAATGTGATGAGAGAACAGATCAATCTCTTCTGCAAATATTGAATTATGCTTTTAAAATGCTATATTATATCAGTAACAAAGCAAATAGAATTTAAAATCCCCGGGTTGTCTTGAAAGCAAAAAAAAAAAAGTCAAAATAACTCATCACCTTTTTTCAAATAATCCCCAGATATTCTCACCGCGTCACGACAGACTCTGGCTCTGATTTGCTGGCATTTGTATCAGGATTCTCCGCTTGAGGAGTACGAATTGGCATGCCCATAAACGTTGGAACAGTTCCATTGAGAGTAGACCTCCTGATACGAGCCGACGAAACTACAGGTGATTGTTTACCTTCATTGTACTTGAAGAGACCTTCACCGGGCGCCATAAACCCGCCAAAAGGAAGCTTAAACCACCAGCGATACGTCATGTACCAAGTTAAAATGGCCGTTATACCTCCGATAAATTTCTCCACCATAATGTGGTAGTACATGATTGTCGAAATGAGCATTACATCCCACAGAAGTTGTTGCAGAGTCATAACAACAAACAATCCTCGCAGGTACGGTGTAAAAATCTTGTGTGCTCGCTTGAGAAATTCCAGATCCAAGTCAGCCAATGCTCTCAGAGGTCCCGTGCTGGATTCTGAAGACACTCTTGAATGTTCCTCTCTCATAATCAAATCTTTAATACCCTCCCATCCAACCAGAGCAGCACCCTCCTCAGCGAGAATTAAACTCGAGTAAATTAGAATAAATGTATGCCCCGAAATGTCGAATCCACTCCAGAATTTTCCGGCTTGCAGGCA
Source organism: Macrocentrus cingulum (assembly GCA_002156465.1). Lineage (NCBI taxonomy): Eukaryota > Metazoa > Arthropoda > Insecta > Hymenoptera > Braconidae > Macrocentrus > Macrocentrus cingulum. Next base: position 31,097 of record MVJL01011351.1, on the reverse strand, counting down.
CTTGGTTTTTGTTCTGAGTTCCAAGTCTTTGGTGTTCAAACACCTGCCATAATTTGTTTCAATGATGGTGAATAATTTAGTCCAAATAAACCAGGCAATTGTGGCCATGATGATTCTACTTAAATGCTTGAGAACTACGGACTTTCGCCCGCAGCCCAATGTGTGTGATGTTAGCGCTACCCATGGCACTATGACCGACAACAGCCATCCCCAACCCCACTTGACAAAGTAACGGTTAAGCAGGTTATCAGATCTTGAAAAGTAGGTCTTCGGCATGGGGCTAAAATCGGCCACCAGTGAAATGACAAATATTGCACTGCAATAGATGACAACTTTGAGTCTTGTGTCGAAGAGCAGTGACTTTCTGCAGACATGCAGCAGCATTGTAACTAGAACGAGGCCTACAGAGCTCGGTGATGAAGTTGGTTTCGTGCCTCGTCGATCCTCTTGCACTCCGCCACCCGGACGGAAATTCAGACCTCTTGATCTAAAGCTACCTCCTGGTGAGCCTCCGCCAGTTGAACTTGAGTGTAGAGGTCTTCGCTTCGAAGGTGCCATAACTTTTCTCCTTGCTCCACTCGACAATCGTTCTCGTCATCGAATGTACACACACGATTCAAGGTAATCTCACTATAAATGCTTGGAGATCAACGTGCTTCGAGTAAAAGTCGTGGAGAATTACGGTGCACAATCATCACAAAAACTGATGAGACGGCAGTTACGCTATTTCCTATCGAATCGAGGAGTACAGAGTTCATTATACCTAGTTCCACGTGAGCAGAGAAGGGTGGGAATGAAAATTTTGGTGGGAGACACGATTGGAATTTTCATTTTTGTAAAATTATTATGGTAACAACGACTGGTAAAGTAGAATAGCGCGCTAAAAAAGTGAGGTTATATGTCAAAAGGTAAATGGTAAATGCGACTCACCAAAATATGACTCGACGGCGTACTCGGAAACGCTAAAGAGTGCTTAGTTGAGCATCAGCCAGTGGTTCTCAGAATTATTATGATTGTATACAGTTAAAGATGTTGACAAATTATTCCTACCCTAATTACAGCAGGTCCTTGAAATTAAAAATAAGCCAATAATGTCCTTGCAACGGCATCCCTGCCAAATTCAACCTTGATCCATTCATAAGTAGCAAAATAAAAAAAATATTACTGCGCTAAAATTATAAAAAAAATGTGTTATTTATACATAAGTAATATTTTGATTATTAATGATGAAGTGCACAATAATCCACGGGATTAGGTGCTCGCCCGTGACGCCGGATTTCGCAAGATCGAGACTATTTATATGCTATAACAATTAATTTACTTTATTTAAGCAATTATCTAATGTTTGAATGAAAAAAAATGTGTTTTTTGGAAATTTAGTTTTTTCAAAATTCCGGCTACAGATCGATAGTTACAAAAAATTCTGTTGAACGTTTTTTGTAGGAAATTAAATTCCCCACAATTTATTTGGAATATAATTGTGCGATATCTTGCGTATTTACCGAGTTATCACGAAAAAACTAAAATTGATTTAGATTTTTCAGCGATAACTCGATAAATAATGGTGATATAGAAAAATATCACTCTTGATAAATTGTTGGAAATTAAATTTCCTACAAAAAAAGTTTCATAAAATTTTCTGTAACTATCGATCTTTAGCCATAAATCGCGAAAAACTGAATTGAAAAATGCGAAAGGGGGAACCCTTCCCATTTATCGAAATTGAATTACTTATATGTATGTTGACAATTATTAAATTTTTTCTTATCAGACTATGGGAGGTCAGGTGACAACGGACGCTGAAATTCCTACCATGGAAATTATTTCTTTAGACAAATGTCCTCGTATACCGTTGCCATCCGGTGTGATTACAGAAGATTATATCTATGCCAATTATATATATGACAGATGTCTTCACCATCGCTTTGATGTGGAGTAAGTATAGTAGGGTGGCGCAAAAAAAAACCGGCTTTTTTTGGTTTGTCGGGTGTCGTATAAAACAATCATAGTTCATAGTGTTTCAAGAACCCTCTATAAAATTACGGTATAATGAGAGATATACTTAATTAACATAATAAAGTATATTTCTTCATTGTTATGATTAAAATAAGCAGTTAAATATATTCATTTTTCTAATAATTTTCAGTGTTTGGATGAATCTTGGGCGTAATTACCGCATTCACCGAGAGACATGGCATTTACCACTCGAGCAAAAATTTAATACAGAGCCTGTAAGTTACAATTTATCATCTGAACCTGCTGCTGTGAACAAGGATGTTGTAGCAACTATTATTTCCACAATAGATAAAATTACAACCCAAGAACTGAGTGGCCATTTAAAATCTATTCTAAAACAAAAAAGTATAACATAAAATATTATATTCCATACGAAATTTCTGGTTTTAAGTAATATTATCCAGATATTTTATTACAAATATTATAAAAGACACAATACTCTTTTGCAATATACGATTTTATTCTGCTTATAGACATATTTCGAGTATATCAATATTTATAGAATACGTAGGCGTGTATCGGTGCGTGTTTGTGCAATTTTTTTATACTCTATCACCCCATTGGAGTTTCCATTTTATGTTTTTACGTTAACACATATAGGTGTATTTCATACATATATATACAGTGTTGCTTCATTCATATAATTTAATAACATGGTCAACCAATAATTCATATAATCTAAGCTATGCATAAAAAATCAGCATTACACGAATCACTCTCGTTACACTCAATCACTGATGCATTCTTCCACTTATATTGCATTTGCAACAAAATTCTCACTCATTAAATGTCTCTTTTTCAAGACTAAAGTACACCCATTTTATGGATCACAGTCTGTCCCTGCACTCGTCAAATTGGCCAAATTTTAATAATATTAATTATTTTCACATAAATTCACCGGATAAATCATTATTTCTACATTTATTAACAGAAAATTTGACCAAAGTTTCTTTAAACAATCTACTAGTGTTTGAAATAAATTCGAATATTATAAATACAAGTTTTTAATCATAAAATATATAAGCAAACTGTGATATAAATTAAAGTATGTACACACGCGATGAATTATATTGGGACAATCTGTCGCACACTCTTTGGAAAAGGAAAAAAAAACGGTAAATTTGCACGCATTGGCGAGGCATTCTACAACCTTTTGCTTGTATAATTATTAACGATGAATATTTATCCCCATTAATAATATTTCACAACCCAAAACGACTTCGCCAAATTCGGCTAGTACAAGTGAGGATTGTCGCGTACAGTATGAAACGAAAAAAAAAGGAAAGAAATATTTTTAAAAACAGACTTTTCAAACTCGGCTCTTTTTTTATAAACTGTGAACGCTCCAGCAATTATTTTCACAACGCGCCCGATATACCTTTTATAATGGCAACGATTTGAATCAATATTTCCAACTCGAAGCTACAATTGTGAATAATAACATTGCAATTCGCATATAGGAGCGGCATTAAAAGCTGTACAATTATCGAGTCTAGTATTCTAGCCAATATTTCTACGAGTATTCTGGAAAATTCACTCCAGATTGCATTTTTTTTTACTCAATAATCTTATATTTGGAATATTTTATTTTATTTCTGTCTTTGATTGATATGGTACAACAATAATGTTGGTAGACATGATGTTATTGTGCTTCAAGAAAAATTTGGGACAAAAGTCTCACAAAACACATGATTTAGTTATACAAATTTTTAAGGAAAAATCGTCCAACTTGTCGCGTTTTTAATTATATTATATAGTAAATATGACTCGAATAATAATGTGTACAAAAAGAACAAGTGTCGCGGCTTTGGTTCCATTTTTTTTACGATAATCTAACACTAAAAATCCTATGGCAGTTTTCGCAACAATCGTCAGTTCAATAACGACAATTAATAATCTATATTACTCAATAATCAATTCTATACTTACAATAAATACTTGGAAGATATAATAGTAACTAACTCTAAACGATCGTGCTACTCTGCAAACGATACTTAAAATCTTCGTTTTATTTTTGTTTTTTTTTTTTTGCAGATAGGTAGGCCTCGTCGGTAAAAATTCATGCTTATCCATCAGACTGAAAACACCGGTGAATTTTTTTTTCTTTAATTTTCAGGCGAACAATTTGCATCATGACATATTTTCGTGAATATAGCCGTCAACAATTGGCGATATTTACTTTAACTAGCTTGAGAATGAATAACTGGAGCACCTCTATGCAACATTGACGTTGGTCTGGACTTGCGTCCACTGGCTGGCGGCACGCTCACGTTCATTGCCGAAGGCGCAGCCTGATTTATTGCCGGCACCATTGTCGATTCTCGCTTTGGAACTTCCGGGGGTATTTGAAGAACCTCCATGTACTCTCGTATCAAATTGGCAATCTGGCATGCCTGAAAAGAGACCACAGTCATTCAAGAAAAATGAAAAAGAGTTTGGTGAATTTTCAAACAATTTTTCATCATGCCGAGGCTGAAAATTCGATTTTTTTTTTTTGAGGGAAGAAAGTGAAAGAAGTAAAAAATCAATCGGAAATTCTTCCGAAAGTTTTTTTTTCTATTCTTTTTAATTAAAAAAAGCTCGGATTTAACATCCTTTTTTAAAAATTTGATTTTCTATAGTTAATCATTACTATTGCAAATTTCATTTAAATAGAAAGAAAAAATTTGAATATTAAATAATAGACATATATATATTTTTTTAATTAAATGACAAAATTTATTTTCCGTAAATTTTGATAAGAATAATTAATAATTTTGATTAAAAAATTTTTCTTTAACGTCAAAATCAAAACGAAAACACCGCTTCTTTAATAGCTGATCATTTTTTTGGCTTTTCGAAATTCAAGTTTTTTAAAAATGACTATTAATTATTAAAAAAATCATAAATTTTTCTTTAAATAAATAAATATAATAGTTTTCGTACTGCGGGAGGAAAGTACTAGCAACTGAAAATTCAATTTTTGCATTTTGTATCATTAGTTTTTTTGAAAATTAGTAAAAATAAATAAAATAAAATTTAAATTTCACGGCCATATTCCATATGGTTTTTTTCGTTTATTAAAAATTTTCATTTTCTTACCTGTGACGTAGTCAAGATGACTTTTGACTGTTTTTTATCAGTACCCGTGATAATCATGAGACAATTGAGTGCCGGACTGTAACTAAGTATGCTGCTGTACTCGTAGGTGCACAGAGCATTTCTCGAACGGTGTTCCAGCAGATGAAGGCCCTGTTGATCAACAGCCAGCCACAGAACTCGAGGCCAATTAGACGTGAATGACTGCATGACATCGAAAATGGTTGCTCGATGAAGTGGCCACGATTGAATAAGATTGAGAAAGGCTTTTTTGGCCTCGGGCGACGTCATTCCGCGCAGAGATTGATGATGCTGCACGACACCGTCGACACCGAGACTCGGCACTATTCGAGCAGGTAGGCAGTGACTAGAAATTGTGCGATACTCCTGTCCATTGGGACTGTCCTGGCAGTCGCCGAGTTCAACCTGAGCTTGTAAGGCAGTAAGCATCATAGCTTCTTTTTCGGTGATGGGAAACCGGTCTGCACGGAGATCGTGCAGTACCTGGTGATACAGGAGTTCTTTCTCCACAGGATCATCCAAATTCATGTACTGATCGAGGAATAGATGTTTCTTAAAGAGGAACAAGTGGTGTCCATGTTTTCTGGGTGCCTGCTGAGCCTGTTGAGCAACGCTGGCCGTTCGATAGCGTTCCCACTTTGACATAACATCAGCAATTTTTTCCTCAGGCACTAACGATCGCTCTGTCGCGCCCAGAACTTCATAAATCGCGTAGCCCATGGCAGACTCCTCGAGGCCAATCTTCACTTTAATAATTTCCATGACGTCGCGAGCCGTTGCCGACGGATGAAACTCCACTGCGTGATACTGACCGTCCATAAAGTGGAAGCGCGCATAAATTGGTCTTCTATTGATTGTACACATAATTTCCTCGCGGCTCGGTGGCCACTGACGTCTCCGTGTTCCCTGAGTCTTGTACAAACATTTCTCCGCAAATCTGGCATATTTTCCTTCCTCCGTAACATAATCACTGGCACAACGTTTCAGATGAGCAATTAGATATTTGCGGATGACTTTTTGCGGAGGTAAAATGACAGAGCAAGCGAGAGACAGCAGTGCCCAATGTCGCAAATTTACCCGACTATTTGGATCCGGATGATCGGTTGTTTGTTTCAATAATTGCAGGTAAAGTTCACCCAAAAGATTTTCCTTGCGCATACAACGCTCCATAACTGTTTGGATAAGATTCACGTGCTCGTCCTCCACCCTGCGCACAGTATCACCATTCTGACCGAGGCCGGCATACGTCAAAACCAGTTGGAAGACACTCAATGCAATTTGTTCCTCCGAGTCGGGCAATTTCGTCAAGCTCTGAGGTATTGTTTGCCGACTGAAAGCCCAATATGCATGCGGAAAACCCTTGTAAGTCTCACCGTGATCACTGTTGCTTCCGTGCTCTTGACGCAATTTTTCAATACGATGTTTTGACAAACGACGAAGTGTATTACGTAGAAAACCACCGCCAGAATCCTGTGGCTTTCGAAGTATCTCAGAATCAACCAGAGTCCTCCGACAATTTACAAGATTATGGTATAGCCTCACTCGATCTTCATTCGTGATTCCCTTCACCTTTTTAGTCGGTGCTTCATTCTCTGTTATCCAGCCAGCAAGTGCCGGGCAATAGCTCACGATTAGGCTGCCAATTTCATTTTTTTGCAGTGTCTCGAATACAAAACACTTGTGAGAACTGTCGGGATTGTGGCGCAACAGAGACAGCGTGATAAACGAATCACTGGGATCCAGCATGATACTCTCAACATCCTGGTAACGATACTCAGCCAGGACAAATTTGTCTTCCGGTTTGATTAGCATGAGTCCGTCACAATTAATTCCGAGAATCAGTTGATTTCCGTACGACCAATAACCCCGATAAGTCACATTGAACATCGTGGTGCCGTAGAGGGGATACTGCATGACACACGAGAGGTAAAGAACCTTGGCAGTCAATTCCGAGCGACCTGCACCGTATTGCTTGTGTGCTTGAGCAATTATTGGCACCCACACATCGTCGCCGCGTGCACGGCTAATACGATAAGGCAAGAAACTGTCTACCTCGCTGTAGTAGTCGAGACGATCGTTGTCCTTGGGATCGCCGAGAGCTACTTGAGCCTGCAATCCTGCCAACTGAAGTGCAACCTTCTCCGACACTGGGAAGTCGTCACACTTGACAACATTGTAGACTGCTTGAGCATAGAGCATGTTTACCTCGACAGGATCTTGCGACAATTCACGAGTATTGCGGAAGAGTCGTCGCTTGAAGACAAAGCGGTTTTCACCGCTCCCGAGGGTCTGATTATTCCCACGGCGAAGTGTCGAGAATGAGGATTGAGAAGTGTTGAGTTTGCACTGCTTTACCTCCCATGCGGCAATAACATCATAGAGGTAATCGTGCGCACGAACGTGCTCCTCGCCATCCGGACGACTCTGATATATTGCCCAACCCTCGAGCGATCGAAGGCCAAGTTTCTCGGCGAGTTTAGCCGCTGCATCGGAAGCCGTATCCGTCGGATGTACATCAATGGCCTTTGTTCTGCCGTCAAGGAAGAAAAATCTGCAAACAATTGTTCCGAGCCTTCGCATGGCAGCTATTTCAACAGTAGACGGTGGATACTGCCTGCAGGAAACCTTCGTGTTCTTACAATTGTCTACGCACCACTGAACGTACAGGCTCAGTTTACCCTCTAGGGCTAGATTCTTTTTTAAGAATGAAACAAAGTACTTGTAGAGAAGTTTGCTCGGCTGAAAAGCTACGATTGCCAGGCATAGAAGCAACCAAACCCGCTCAGCCCACTCTCCACTGGGATTATTCGTCGCTTGGCGCATACATTGAACTAGAATTTCATCGCGCAACTCTTCGCGCTCTATTCCATGCCCAATTATCGTTTGAATTGTCACAATCTCTTGCTCCAACTTCATCTCCCCACGGAGATACTTACACAAATCTCGAAATATCGAGCAAGCCAGATTAACATTGTCAGGATCGTACATGTGAATGTGTGAATTTGGAATACTTGAACCTTTGTAGTATGTTACCATCTCGTATTTCGGTATAAATTCAATACTTTTAGCTCGAGATTTTCGCGTCAGAGTGGCCATTATCGTGCCCTCAGGTGATCTCTCGTGACTGTTGAAGTAATTCTGGGCAAATTCGACAATGTCATGGTACGTGACTTCTGCCTCAACAGGCTCTTTCTTCTCCTCGAGTTCCATGAGCTTGCGCTCCACCCGGAACTTTCGACGCTGCTCTCGCTCCACTGGCTGCTGTGCCTGCAGCTGGGCCGGCTGAATTTGAGCCAATTGCAGGGACTGATCGTGACCATTCTGCTGCGACACAGGGGTATGGTGATGCGCGTGGTGATTCGCAACGTAGTTTGTCGAGTTTCTAGACTCGGGACGCGATGGTGGACTACCGATCGACGGTTCTTTGATGATTTTACTCGTTGGAACTGGCGGTGGTGAGTCACAACTCTCTCCATTTACCATTTGATTAGCACTTCCGTTGATGAGGATCGGTGAAGTTGGGCTATTTTCCTCGCGAGGCAGTACCGACTCATAAATCGGCTCAACCGTCTCGGTCGGCGTGGAGTCACCGTTGACGGTGGCGAGTGGCGGTGGAGGTGGTGGCGGCTCTGTCGGCTCGGGCAAACTTGGTGCTCCCATTTTCACTGGGCCCGCCGATCCATTACGTTGTGTGTGATTGCCGTCGGGTGAATTCAAGTTGGACATCTTGGAATCTGACTTGGCAATCATCTCCATTTCCAGCTGAATAACACTCTCCAACTCGGCGTCAAGATCTTCCACGAGTTCGTCCATGCGCTCGCCAATTTCTTCGATTATCTGAGTGCTCTTTGTTGATTGTACATCGGATAAAAATGAAAAGAGATTGTCCAAATCGACTGATTGTAATTCTGTTCCGGCCATTTTGGAGTTGAGCTGTTCTGCCATTTGTGAGAGCGCTGCAATTTCTTCCTGTGCTTTTCTGAAATATAAAATATCACAGTATTAGTTTTTTGTGCTTTATTTTTTGTGTGTTTAATTGCATCAGGAATAAAATAATTCAGCCATGCTAGAAACAAACAAGCGACATTTTATATACATATAGCGTATACATTCAATTTTTGTTTTAGCAATTTTCACAGCATAATAATGTCGAAGCCTCAAGTTTGCTGCCTTTTAACAAACTTACCCTTCTTCCATCCCAGCAATACCATTGTACTGCGCGCTATAAGGCACAAACGAAACGACGTTTAGTCTGCTTTCTTGGCACAGGAGACTTACCAGTATTGTTAAGAAATGAAATATTTTCTAGTCTAATTTAATCACATACCTTTGACTATCCTCCAGGGCTTTTTTGTCCTCCATTAGTCGACGTTCCTCCTCCATGCGCTCGCGTTTTCTCATTTCTTCATCGACCCGACGCATCTCGCGCAGTGCTGCTGCCACTTCGCGTGCAAACACTCCTCGCAGGTGAGATTGAATGACAATTGCAGCTCGTCGCTTCCTTATAAACATGATACGCAATTTCCAACCGCGATATGCATGCTGCACCTTTAATGCCGCCTCCCTGATGCGTCGATATTCTAAAAAAAAACATTCAAATTAATGGAATTACTTTTTCATTTTGAACTTTTTTTGCAACGGAATTCCTTATCGCACGGTACGACTTGGCGGATGGGAGCTAGGCGAAAATAATCGTAACTTTTTTCCGTCACGTAGAGTAGGGGAATATATTAATTTGATCTTTTTGTTTTTTTAAGAAGAAAATATCTCGAATTTTCTCTTTACAATAATAAAGACAGTAGATAATAATAATTTAATGATATATTGCGATAGGAACTTCGTGACACAGAGTGTTCTACGACACTCAAAAATTTTGTTATTTTAAATAAAATATCATTCATACCTTTGCGAACGACGTAGCCTCGCCAGATTTTCTGAATGACAATGGCGTTCGTGGTGACCATTCGATTTCTCGAATCTTCGAGCGGTTCGTGCACATAACTCCTGAGGAAGACTTTAGTCCTGCCAATTTGCCACTCAGTTTCCGGAATACCCTGAGCCCGAATTAAACATCTTGTAGCCTCTTTGTCATCGCGTGGCAGCATGGTACGGCCTTTCACGAGACACCGATACCTCGCGACAAAGTCATGAAACGTCATATGAGCCGGAAATCCTTCTCTTCGAATTCGAATAATATCCAGCATGCCCAAATATCTCAACTGATCAAGAACCAACTTTTCGTCATAGTGATTGGCAGTTTTCTGCATGTTTGGCTTGATGCAGCGCACGTACCAGGGTGTGGTGGCTTGAAGAACATCTACAAGAGCCTGCAACTGATGGCGAAAAGAGTCGCAGAGGGTTGGTTTACCCTTGGTCGTGCCGCGCGACATGGTGACAGTATTTCCGGCCGCTCGGCCAACTGTACAGCCTAACAAGTCCTGATAGACAGTAATTTCCTGCACAAATTCGTTTGTACTCCTCGACATAAAGTCGAAAAACACGTCCTGCTGCACATCCCGGTTTTTGTCCACAAATCCCTCGACCTTGTAAGTCACACAGCCGGCGTAATGCTTGACGCCAAACTCGGTCTCCCACTTTCGCCGATCATCGCCCTTCATGTAGCAGGGATGACTGTCAAACTCGGCGTGCAAATTGGTCAAGTAAGCCAAGTCGGAACCCTTGGGCATGTGACACTGCTCGGTCAATAGCTTCAAAACACAGCGCGGAGGCTTTTCAATCAACTCGAGGCACAGAGTATTGTCGGTAAATGTTATGTGTGAATACTGAATCTCCTCCTGACGATAGAGTTCCTGCTCAATTGCAAAAACATAGTGATTAAAAAATTTATGGAGCTTTTCATTTGTATAATTGATGCAAAGCTGTTCAAAACTATTGACGGTAAAGTTTTCAAATCCAAAGATGTCAAGAACTCCGAGAAATCGAGAGCTATCCTGACCCGGATTTGTACAGTTGTTGATGTGGTTGATAAGCCAAGCAAAAGTTCTCGAATAGAGAGCTTTAGCCATTGCATTTCTATTTTCCCGAGCCTCTTGTACCTTGAGTGGAATCTCCGTGATGTTGCCACGTACATTGATCTGCCTGACTAGAACGACTCTTGTAAGATCTTCAACCTGTAGCCCAAGTAGTGGTGCAACATTGCCAACAATTTCAAGATCCTCTTTTGTTAATTCACATCTCTCACCGTCCACATCCTCAAAGCTTAAATTACCTAGCCAAAGGATGGCAGAGAGTACTCGGTAAATTCCCTCGCACATTTCACTTGGTACTTGCAGAACATTGAAAGCCAATCTCAGGGCATCGAGTTTCTTAGCCTCTGAAATACCCTCAATTTTAATACATCCCGATTGATTCAAATACTTGTAGTGACTTGCAGGTTTTAGTTTATATTGCTCAGCAAATTCCTTGTCTCGGGTTCCACCCTCAATCAGTTGGTAAAAAACATGGTAATTACGTTCACCCGGACTTTGAAATGTAATCCGAGATTGTTCCAGTAAATAATCTTGGATAATACAACCCTTTATCATCCATTTACTGTCAAAACATACCTGCATAAATTTACCAAAGCGTGAACTGTTGTCATTTCGTACAGTTTTTGCATTGCCAAATGCCTCGAGAATAGTATTTGCTTCGAGAATTTGTTGTTCCACCCAAGTATCGACATTGCTAGTGACCGAACACAGATATTGAAGGATGAATTTCGTTGTTTCAGTCTTGCCAGCACCACTCTCGCCGGATATCACGCAGGATTGATTACTCTCAGTGTCTTGAAGCGAGCGATAAGCAGCTTCAGCCAGAGCAAACACGTGTGGCTCCAAAGCACCCATTTTCTGCCCATGATAGCGATGAACGTGTTCCTAAAAACAGAATATTTAATTTTGTTATAAACAACTTGGAAGCGTCAAATTAACGGTTTATATGTATACACAATTGGAATTACTATTGTCTCTAACCAAGATATATCCTGAGAGGCCCTACTAACCCGATTAAACGCAGTTATTCGATAGCGCACGTGGCAGAAACCATTTTCATCTGCTTCTCTCAAGGGAATACGTCAATGATTCCATCAGGGAATTCAGGATATGAGGTACTGTGACCCCTTTTTTATAATTCAACAGCTTTTTTTTAGTTTCAACACTGTTATTATCGATTATCAATGTGTGTATATGCTTTTATTGTTCACCCGACTTGGTTTTTTACTCTCTGGGTGTGACCTTTAGATTAATGACCCTCAACCACAAACGACGTGGCAACAATCCCTAGTTTTGACTCGACCGGGATTCTGTATATATATATTTTTTTATTCTCTGCCTTTTATCCCTCCCCAATGTAATGCTCTACTTTTTTAATTGCTGCCCGATTCACAATGTCTCCTCCACAGTATTCTTGCAGCAATCCAGTGTTCCCATTTACCGTGGGTATTTTTTTTTTGTTATTTTCAAGAACTAGACTAAAATATTCCGGTTCTTTCAACTGGAAACAATGTAGATTTTATTTACAAAATCTTGATGGAAAGTTTTTAAATTTAAAAGCCTGCAAATTATTCTACTATGAATTTTCAATCAACTATTCTTCTTATTTCTATGTAGATACCGTCTATAGCGAAGTTTTGGCGATTTTAATATCTAAATTTAATGTCAATTTTTACATTTAAAACTTTTTAATCGACTTATATGCACAATATATAAAACAAAGTCGGATTAGTTACACGAATTATAACTCAGAAACGGCTATACTTATTTTAATGATCTTTAATTTGTTGGATTCGCCTCCGAATAGCATAATAATTATTAAAATATTGAAAAAAGAGCTTTTTTTCTTCAAGGAAGACTAGACGCAATTGAAACAGTGCCAGTTGAAACAGTGACGTTTAAAAAATCAGTAAATAATAATATATTAGATTTTGATAAATATTTGGACGATATACTACGTATCGCATGTCTAAAACCAAAAGCCGCGTATCGTGTAAAAAATTCAGACCTCTTCACCTGCTGATATTTTGATAAGGATGCAAGTTAGATAAATTTTGTTAAGGACCTTTTTTGTAGCTAATAAAATTCTCTTCAAAAAAGGTCCCTTAAGAAAAATCTTTATCTCTAATAGTTCTCAAGATATTATGATTTAAAACAGCAAGAGATTTTTTCAATACGCTCATTTAGCTTTACAGATGCAATATGTTTTACTACAACGTCCTCAATATATAATTTTCCATTGTTTCATTTCTGCACAGGCTACCAGGCAAATTTATCGTCCTTTAAAGCGGCGAGCGTGCTCCACTCGGTTTTTATCAGCACACATCCGCCGCAGTATCGCTCAGGATAAGAGTTCAACGACAGGAAGTCTTGGTGTGAGGACGCAGCAAATAGGGGGCCCAATAGCGTATCAAGACTGATATGACGCGACGAGTGTCGTACAATCAACTATAGACAATCTCTCATCACCTGAGCGCGGGGTTAAAGCTCGCACGCGGTCCATCATCGACTCCGAAGCCTATACATAGGCTGTAGCATCGATAAAGAGAGCCCGCAGTGCCGACAGCTACGCCCCATTTCCTTACTGGGTCATGTATCCCCGTTTGTGCGCTCCCTTATGCATCATCTCGCGGACAAAGTAATAGAAGATAGTCCTCGTCTGACGAGGACTAGTCTCTGAAGAGATTATTGTGGATGAGTGCGCAAATTTCGTCACAAACTTTATCCAAATACCCAAGCAGAAAATTCAGTAATCACCGAATTTAATAAATCTGCAAAGACACGTTTCAAGTAGAATAAGTAAACCTTCATGCACAGAGGAGGTCGCCGGGTGTGGCAAGTTTGGCGTGCGCAAAATCTCTAGCATTGAGTTTATACAGACACTTGGACACGCAGTTGTCCGCGCGATCATCCGGAAAAATAGACAAGTATCATCAGAGAACTCGCCCCAAAGTTTGCGATGAGTGTCTCTCAGATTTTCCGGCAATCGAGTAGATTGCGTGGGCGAGGCTGAAGGGAGAGAGGCCTGTTTCGATGATCGGCGATGACGATGCATCCTGCGAAGTGAAGGAGCAAAAGGCGCTCCACGAAACCGATGTGCGCTGTATGGTATACGATCAATACGCAGGGGCGTGCACCACTCGCCAAGCCGCCCTTTTCCTTCGATAAATCCCCGTACGCGTCTTGACCTCCTCATATTAATCTCTTGAAGCGATTTATTTCAAATAGCGATATCTCGCAGAGATAGCAGACAATATATTTTTATTTCACTTAAGATTTCATTCGAGTGATTGCAGACGCTGGCAAAATGTATTTTCCAGCGTCCTCCATCATCGTTAGAAGAGATTTCAAGTGTGCAAGTGTGATCTGGAGTGTTTGAAGTAACGTATGAGCTTTGTAGACATCCTTTGATCCTCCAGAATGAAACCAAGGGGTCATCGGGTCTCTCTGCAACTCTCTCGGGGTCACACTTCGCGGCATGCTTTCACTTTTGCTTTTGCTCGGCGCGGAGGGTTGGGTTAACACCCGCCGTTTGAGGTCGAGAACCGCAGCCCTGTGCTGCTTTTCTATACGTCAAGGTGCGGCTGCACTCTCAAAATAGTTCGTGCATGGTTTCTTGCACCACCCCTGTGTTTGAATTTATCAAGCCAGAGTTCCTCTCGGCTGATGGCAAAACAGAACTAAAACCCGATGATGATGATGACGGGGGCACATGGTTTGAAAGTAAAAATATCCAACTAATAAAGCCTAAAGAGTGTATGTTTCAAAATGTAAAATGAGTTTTGGAACGCTTGGTTAATGTGAAAAAACAATTTTTTTAGTCGAAATTTTAAAAGAGTAATACCTCTTTCTGACATTTTCAGATTTTCGTCGGTTTTTTTTCGTGATAACTCGGTAAATAAATGAGATAACGAAAAATTTTATGAGAGTTAAATGATTGAGGGTTTAATTATCTACAAAAAAGGTAAAATAATTTTTTTTTATAACTCTCTTAGATTTTGAGATATTACTATTTTTGAAAATTTTTTGTTTTTCAAAATATCTCAAAAACAACACAAAATATCAAAAAAATTTATTCTACATTATTTGTCGAAAATTTCATCTTGAATCTTACAAGTCCTATAATATTTTTCATTATCTCGCTTAATTACCGAGTTATCGATAAAAACACAAAAAAAGAATTGTCGAATACCGCGAAATTTCTAAAAAATTGATATTCTCTTTGAAAATTTGATTGAAAAAAATTTTTTTTTACAGCAAAATCGAATGTTCTAAATTAGTTTGAAAACTTTTGTAGCATTATAGTCTGAGGTAACATGAAAACATAAATGATTGAGCATTAATTATGCTTTTATATCCATGTCAACGTCCGAGTTGGACAAATTTAATTAACAAAGTTGGAGAAAAAAAGACTAAATACATGAATTTAACTGATGATAGAAATGGCAGAGTAGAAATAATATTCGCGAGAGAGAGCGAAGCTTTTTATTCATCGAAGTTTCACGAGGGTTAGTCAAGTATATCTGCGCGAGTTTCGGAAGTTCCACTTGGCTGCGGCGGATCAGAAAACGAAAAGCCTGCCGAGCATCCCTCCGCATTGCTCTCTTTTCTCCCATCAGACATGCATATCAACCCGTTTTCTCTGCGACGCACTCTGCGTTGTGCCACAGCATCAGTATCATACCTTCCATTCATTGCTCGAGATTCCTCAACCCAGAAAACTCGGCAATAATCACAGCGCTGTATAGCCGAGTATCTTCTCGAGAGCTTATGGTCCCCTGCTTTCTGTTTTCACGATAAATTTCACGCAGGAATTAACGACAATGGCCCCCTGATGTGTGCTGATACAATTTTGTTTCATCATTGTTAGAAATAATTTAATATCTTTAATAGACCCATAAAAATGCTGAATTCTGATTAAATTATTCATGTTACTGGTCAGTCTATACCTTAAAAGTGCTATTTCACTCTCTTTATAGATAAAATTAATAACAAAATAGCTTTTGATTGAATAAAAAGCTGTCAGATTGATCGATTTTAATGAAATACCCATTTCCATTAATTTCCAATATCTTTTCATCATATAAATTTAATCAAGTGATGTATTTTTGGGGATTAAAATAGTATATTATTCATCAAAGGATTAAAAGAGGTCTCTTTCAGCACGGGCCGCAAACTTGACACAGTCGAAATGACCGATTTTGCATCCCGAGGTCAACACATACTATTTTTCCTCATAGCGGGGCCGAAATGGGGCGATTTTTTTTATCATATGAAACATCGATGTACAATACAGGTTACGGAGGGGTCCCGGGGTAAAGCCCCTAGTGGGGGGTTGAGGGGGAGCCACTCTCAGATAAAAAAACTATAATTAAAATTTAATAATAAAAATTTAGCTAAATTAAAACTAAATTTAGTGAAAATCTATTTGAAATATTTCGACATCCCCATAGTTGAAATAATGAAAATTCCTACGATATGCGCCAATAAAAAAATTAATTAAATTTAAAAATTAAGAGAAATCCCGATGACATTATTACCTTTAATAGAGTTAAAAATGACTGAAAAACATCGGAAAAATGATCTATCGTGTCTTTTTGCAAAAAAAAAAATTCATTTCACCCTCCCTGGAGAAAATTACGTCTCTCAGCCCCCGCGAAAAACGTAAAAATGACTCCATTTATTGCGAGGCTTTATTTTCTTATTGTTATAATAAATTATAGTAACCGACAGTCCCCACTTTACTTTTCCTCCCGCTTCGGAAAACTTCTTTTATTATTATTATGATAAATTAAAGCAATAGAGAGTCCGGACCACTTTTGCTCCCGCTCAGGAACCGCAATTTTATTATTATTTTAACAAATTAAACTAACAGAGAGTTTTCGATACTTTTTCTCCAGCTCGGCAAAAAATAGTTGTTTTGCTCCCGTAAAAGCGGGAGAAAATGACCCCATTTCCGACCGCTATGAGGAAAAATACTATTTTAAAATCCAAAAGTGATAATAGTTCAATAAAGTAACGATAAATTGTATAAATATGAATAGAATCTCTATTTCAATTGACATTTGAGTCTGTTCTAGACCTTGGATTAGTTGGATATCAATTTAAAAATAGTACAATCATATTTAACTTTTATCTACCGCAGAAAATACACTCTTTTTCTATCCAACAGTCTATAGCGCGACAAAGCACCTCTTTGTGATGGATAAAAAAAAATTGTACGAAAAAAGAAAAAAAAAGTTCAGAGCAAATGTCAACTTGAACTGTTTTGTCGATCAACTGGCAAACAGATGTTCAGCATATTAGTAGAATATGTATTTTCCGGAGGTTCAGGTTATAGTATAGTCTCATCTGTAAAAAGGCGCTATATAGAGGAAGGAAACACGATGCGTGCCACGCGCCTTTCGTGTACGACACACACACATTATCTATTCGACAGAGGAACTTCCTGTCATTGCAGGCGGCCATACAACTGTGCCAGAGAGTCTTTCGCCACCATCCGTCACTCCTTTATCGGCTCAACAATAATTTAAGCCCTTCAATATTATAGACTAGGTAGAAATAAATAAAACATCGCGACATTTATTTTTTAAGTATTGACGTGTGTTTGCGCTTACCATAGTGTAGAAGTCCACCTCCTTGTAGGGATTCACTGCCACGAGAATAGATCCAGTGTAGGTCTGTATGTAGATACTTTAGCTAAGGAATTTTATGTATGATATAATTGAATATTAACAATAAAAACAAATAATCACCCTTATAAACTTTTTTTTTTCATTAATAATTTGATAACTCGGTAAATAATTGAGATATGAAAAAATGTCATGAGAGTCAAGTGGTAGGAAATTTAATTTCCTACAAGAAATGTCGAATCAATTTTTTCAATATTTTGCTTTGTTTTCGAGATATTTTAAAAAATAAGAATTTTAAAAAATTCAAAATTTCTCAAAAACTGCAAGGGATAAAAAAATTTTTTTTTACTATTTTTTCGTGGAAATTTAATCCTCGATCATTCAACTTCAATAACATTTTTTGCCATTTTGTTTATTAACCGAGATATCGCTAAAAAACTAAAAAAAAATTACGAAAAATTTTTATGCAACCGCGTATAAAAGGGCGTATATTTTTTTTCGTTAATAACAATCGAGTTAAGAAAAAAAAGCTATGCAAGTCGAGTGATAGGATTTTAAATTTCTTAAAAAAAATAAAGAGTGATTTTTTTGCAATATTTTTCTATTTTCGAAATATTTCAAACTAAAAGAAATACAAAAAAATGTATTCTACATTTTTTTAGGGAAATTAATCCTCAATCATTTTCACACTTATGATATATTTTTAAGGGTTTTGTTGATTTATCGAGTTATCACCAAAAAACGAAGAAAAAAAAAATCATGGAAATGACAAAATCTCTAAGAGATTTTGCTGAGCGTATAAAAATAAAATTTCGGTCCTATTTTCTCTCGCATATTTGCAAATATATCAATAAATATATAAAGATTGCAAGATTTGTATCCAAGACTCTCATATAGATTTTTCCTCGCAGACTACAAAAAAGATAATATTCATATATATTTTCTAAGCCGGCGAACGTCTCGAAATATTCGCAAAAAACCCCGTAAAACTATTTCATATTTTATTCCAAACGCGAATTCATCTATTGAATGCAAAAATTTAGTTAAAAAAAAATATTATTTATTCCCTCAACTCTGTTATGCACACTAAAATCTCTTGTCAGGGGGTGTCCTAGCGAAATGAGAATTGCGCACTTTCACCCCCCAATCGTATAGCAGCCTTGCATAATAATACACAACGTTTAGTCGCTTGGAGCAGTAATTTTGCTCGGCGTGACGTCACTCGCCCCTGGTCCACCCCACTAAAAGTACGATGAGTCATTGTACTTTTGTACCAAGGGGATAATACAGCCATAACCATCGTTGAGCGCACTCTCTGCGCCTGATCGTAAACCGAGGGTGCTCCAAAAAAAAACTTTCATCGTGCTGGCCATTTCCAATTTTTTTATATACAATCATGAAACACGCAAATGGCTGATTTTCTCTATTAGTGACAAACGTCATTTGGAATTTCAGCTTTTGAAAGATTAAAAGAGAGCGCAGTGATTTAAAAAGCAAATGAGTTGACTGATGTCGTTTGGAATGCGCGCCATCATCCTCCTATGATGAGTTGAGTCTTTCAACAAGTTCTCTCCCTCTGGATGACTATATACGCGCCCTAATTTCCGCACGTCAACGATTCTGCAAACACGGGATATGGTTCTCGAGCTGGTTGTTGATGAGCCCTCTCTGCGTTCGCTCTACTTCCACCGCAACTAAAAGGTCCAAGTCTCTCTAGTTCCTCGACCAGGCTAATTGCAACTGGATGAGAGCGCTTTACCGTGATCTCTCTTGCTTCAATACACGTTCACATGTGTGTCTATCCCCTGATGTTGACGGCAAAAGACTCAATGAGTGCATACACAGTCTACCCCTCGCGTTTGCGTCCGGATAGTTCACCTCGTTGCGCCTCCATCGTCCCACTTAAATACCCTTGCTTTTCGTCGACGTCGCAAGCTCGTTCATATCCCACTCAAATCCTCCTCCTTCACGAGAGACTCTCCAGCCTGATGTGTCTTGATCGTGCAATACAGACTCTAGGAAACAGCGTTATCCACTCAACAAGATTGTCGCAGTTGAATAGAGATACAAAATTCAATATTTAATTGAAGATTACACCACACACAGACGACAATATATCCATAAATTTTGCTTGGGTGTGTAATTATCTGTGGCTGATGAATATTTGGTTGAATTATGTTATTGTATTCCTCGGGCGGAAGTTTCTCTCAGGGTCACAGTGTAATAACCTTCACACTGATTACGTAATCCAGCGAAAAAAGAGGCATATGAAAAAGGGGGGCCTGAGAGTTTGTGCGCAGAGATAAGCACGTGTAGAAACGCGCCATATGCATGTTTCCCAAGGCACCCTTAAATTATTCGTCACTCTTTTGCTTCTGTTTCCTTGACTACTTATACTCGTCAGTGTATTCCTTCATCACTGCTTTTTAGATATCCCACGCGTGTACTCGCGTTTATTTTATGAAACTCATCTCCGCAGTTTGTCTCGTGTGTAAGTACATCGTAGATGAAGAATTATTTCGACAATGATGTCTTAAGGGGTTAAATCCAGTTGGAATTTTTTTAAGTAGAAGAAGATAGAACGAAGAGTGTTGGAAAGTAGGAAGAACACAGGCTAGAGTAACAGTTGTCTAACGTTAAAAACGGTGTTTTCAAAGTCGCTGACCACGATTTCTCAAAAACGGGTCAACCGATTGATCTGAAATTTTGACACAACCTTTTCAGATACATTCCTCACACAATTAACTAAGGAATAAGATTTCTGATAAATATTTCTATTTTTTTAAAACAATTTTTCACGAAAAATTCTGTCAAACATCCAAATTTTGTCTTTAACCAGTCGTCATTTTATCAAAAATTTAAATTCGGACTATTCCTTCGATTAACACCTAGATTTAACTATCCACTAAAAGAATCTGACCTTTTTTTCAATTTCTGATAATCCAAATCAGAAATATCGTAGTCACCGCTAAACACCTTTTGCTCAAAACATCGCAAGAGCACACTAGATCAATATTTTTACAAATTATCAGTGCTATTTTAAGTATAGACATTGTTACTATGAACACCTCTTTGTTTTTGTAAAATAAAATACCTTTTCAAAAGTCAAAAACGTCTTTTGTCAGCCTTGCAACTAGATATAACCCTTTAATATGACCGTTGATCCTGCGATTCATGATTTGTCTTTATCACTGATTGATCAAAATGTATCTCAGGCAATCGAGAGATTGTTTCAACGGCTCAGAGACCTTCAGATGCAGCGGCGAGCATAATATGCGGTTGATTGTGTTAAATGAAGTAATCGCGACGATGAAGTTGATGAGGCGAGCCAACTAAATCGGCCCCAGTCAACCTGAAGAGATGCGCAAAGGCTTCCTGAATAGCTCAGGACTCAATTTCCTCTGTCATTATCGTCGTGCAAATTGCATAATCCGGCTTGTCGCAGAGGAGAAAATGCGAGAGCAGAGGAACGTGATGTCCCGGAGATCCTCGCTCTCTCTCTCGGTGTTGTCACCAGTGTCTTGGTTCAGTCGGTCGCTCGGTTGATAAACTCCAGTGTGCTGCAGATGAATGAGTCTGCAAGCTTCGGGGGTGGTTCAACCAGCTGACTGCGGGGATTGTTGTCATGGTAACCCGCGCCAACCCTGGGAGATGTGCTGGCTCCACCCCGACCAAATTTATATCATTCTGCGGTCATTCTCGCTTTTTTCATTCTGCTTACACTCATTTAATTCGATTATTTCATTGAAATTTACGTCAATCTGCCCGAATTGTCGAAGGTAAAGAAATAATTGAGGCAATTTTCAAATCTAAAACCGACTGAGTTGAATTTTTTTTACGTTGGTTACGCGTTATTGAAACTTACACTTGAAAAAAAATGTTATAGCGTAAATTTTACCGTGTAGTTAACCAATTCAGAATAGCACGAATGAAATTGCAATTAGTTCAGGAATCTTTTGGTTCATTCAACCTTTATTCATTAATTAAAGTAGTCCGGCTGCCTCAGAACTAGTCAAATTAGTGACTAACAGAAATGCACAAAGCTGACTTTTATCTACATTCTAAGAAATCATAAAAAGGTATTTGAATTGGATTAATATTAAAAATTTTGAAGAAATTGTGGTAAATATTTGTGTAAAATCAAATAATACATGAGTTTTGCAAATTCTTTTTCAATTTTATCTGTGTATTCCCGATAAACACAATTTTTTTATTAAAAAATAATTCTTTTTAAGAATGCAACATTTTTGATATTGTTGAGGATTAATCCCATTGTGAAAAAAAAATACATTAGTGTTAAAAACTGTCTCCATAAGAGGCTACACGTTAAATAACGAATTTGAAAATGCAATAGACTGCTTTATTTTTTTATATATGTATTTAAAATCGTTGAATCTTTTGATTAGTATAAAAATATTAATAACTCCACTGTATGTTGGTGTATTATATTATATAGCAGCCGGACTACTTTAAAAGAAATAAATTGATGCCAAAATTTGTTTTTTACTCAAATATTGTGCACTTGAAACAGCTATACGCTAAACAAGTTACATGAACGTAACGGGGAATTACATCAAGAAGTGAAAATCAGTTGTGTGTCAGCTATGAACACTAATTGCAGTAAATTTTCATGAGATTGGTTCAATCGCATGAAATAATTGTGCATATAGTCAAGTGATTCATATCAACATCATATCAAATTCGATTTAAATGTAGATCAGATCGAAATTTGTGGTAGTAGTAGAACAGATATGTTATGGTAGCACAAATTATGAAATATTTCAGTCGTTATCGTCGCGAAGATAATTAAAATTAATATTCTTTCAAATAATTACGCGTGAGATTGGCTAAACTACTTCCTTCACTCAAAGTCGATTGAGTCGATCAACTGCGCCTATATATTCTCACTACGATTTTTTTCTTCTCAGTGTGATAAAAGGTTTGAGTTTTTTTTGACATTGATATAAAAAGGATACGTATATCTGGTCTCTGCTGTATCGAACCTGAAGGTTCCTGTTGATGCCCGTCTCGTCAATATCACTAATGACAGTCATGTCCGGCACCCCGGCCTCCGGGCTTGAGCCTGAAACCAAAGACAAAATGTATATACTTAACACAATAACTGTTAAATTATTATTGGCATTGCAGTATAGGCTAAGAATATTGTGCGCAGGTGCATGAAGAGACTTTTCGCATGCACCTGCGGTAGCTCGACAGCTGCTCCGACCTCTGGTAACCAAAAGCCTCAAGGGCGCACGTGGCTTCTGGCAGTAGAATTTTTGACACAGTCCTGACCCCTGTTACGCACTTTACACGTATCTTCCAATCTGGTCGTCTCGGGACCAAGCAAACTAATAATAGACGTCGTAGAGAAATTAAAAAAAAGTTTTTCCAACTTTTTGCCGAAAGCAGCACTCAAAGCGAAAAAAGTTTCAAACAAAAGTAATTTTATTTTAAATTATCTATCGAAAAGGTCTCTAGAGTTTTTTCGAAAAACTGTTGGACAAAGATAGTCCGATAACCAGCGATTAATAGGAAAGGAGTGTGATGCGAGGTGACAAAATAATACGTACTAGAGTTATTTGGACAACACGTCCACTCTCTACGTTTAATTTGAAGCAACTGAGTGCAGCACCAAACCAATAAGCTGATAAGGCTTTATATACAGTTGTGTTGGTGTATTGCTGGATGTCTGTGTGTATGCATGTGTATAAAAACGACATGAAGACTATTGCTTCAACACTTCCCCTCAATAGGATTCTCACACATTCCATTCCTTCAGACATGCACTCTCACTCAACAAATTTATTTTGTTTGGCCCTATCGGCTTTGTAAGCATATCCGCGATATTATTTTCAGTCGGACAGTAAACAATACAAATTATTTTCCGATCTTCAAGTTCTTTAACATAGAAATGTCGCGTATCTACATGCCTAGTTCGATTGCTTGGTGCACCTGTTCGCAGACTATTTATACAACTCTGATTGTCCTCATACATAATCGTTGGTCCCCTTTGCACTGCCCCCAAAAAATCAAGAATTTTACGTATGAACACAACCTCACGACACGCTTCTGACAGAGCTACCATTTCAGCTTCTGTCGATGAAAGAGTAACACACTCTTGACGTTTACTCGCCCAGCTGATAGTGCCACCATACAATTGAAAAAGATAACCAGTGTTTGATTTCCGTGTGTCCCTTGCCTCAGCCCAATTGGCGTCCGCATATCCAAACAGCTCGTTGTTCTCTCCATGTTTATCACTGAGCCGCAACTCGAAGTGACTCGTGCCCTTGAGATATTTTATTATCCTTTGCAGCTCATTCCAGTCTACTTGTGTGGTGTTTTTGATGTGTTGGCTGAGAATAGCCACAGGTGCAGCTATATCTGGCCTCGAATTTATTGCCACAAACAATTTTTTTTAATCCTAAATATTTATTTGGGGTTGTGCATTAACTTTTATTAGCGACAGTAACTATACCTAATTTGGATTTTCTCGTTCTGATGGTGCAATTCAAAAGTATGGCGACGTCTCGTCGAGCGGAAATGTAAAACCGCACTGAACTGCAAAACTCGAGAACAAGGATAACAATACTGAAGGGGGTGAATTCCGTATATTTACCATCCCCAATATTTCTTATTTTTCTCTTTCTCGTGCGTTTATTCACAATCTTATATAACCGCTCGCTCTCACCCCTTTATTTCGTCGGTTTACAAAGCAATATGCTTCGACAAGTCGTTGACTCGAGCGTATATACAAATGTATACGGTCTCATAAAACTAAATTCCCCCGAGGGCGTTTATAGGTCGATGGCACAGTAAAATCCCATGGAATAATAATTTATAGCATAAGTATATAATTTTTTAGCTCGATTGACAAATTTTTTTTTTTACCGTTTATTGTCATTTCCGCTTATTTCCTCGACTTTATTTTTTTACATCAATAGAGCACGATCATTCGCTTTGAATGTTCGTGTCGTGAAATTTTGATTGCTCTGTCACTTTTGATGTTATATGACGATGGTAAAAATATGTTTTAAAGTATATACAGCAAAAGCTACAAAAATATGCTGCCCAAGCGGTATTTTAAATTCTAAGAGGGTTAGTAGATTTTTATTGGATAAAAATTGCACAAGTTTGGAGCTTAAAAAATTTTTTTGATATAAAAATATCTTAAAAACAATAAAATCGAGAATATTTTTACATAAAATTTTTTTTATAATTTGAAAAATTTACTTTTAAATGCTCTATACAAAGTTGATTTATTTTAAACAATTTTATAAAATATTTATAAACAAATAAAAGCCTTAAAACGAAATTTTATCAACTTTTACTCGTCTAAATCGAGTTTAATTGTAAATATCTTGAAAACCATAAATATTACATGATTTTTATATCACATCATTTTTTTAGTTTTTTAAATTATCTACAAAAAACGTTAGATAAATAATTCTGTAGCAATTATACTTTTCGAGATATTTAGTGTAGAAAAAAAATGAGAAAAACGACTTTTTAAAATTTTCATTGATGTAAGACTCATTTTTTATTCTAAATATCTCAAGAACAATAAATATTACGTAGTTTTTATAAGAAATCTTTTTTTTAGCTTTTTAAATTCTCTACAAAAAAGATTCTATACAAAATAGCTCTAAGTGTTGGACAAAGATAGTCCGATAACCAGCGATTAATAGGAAAGGAGTGTGATGCGAGGTGACAAAATAATACGTACTAGAGTTATTTGGACAACACGTTTTAATAGGAAAGGAGTGTGATGCGAGGTGACAAAATAATACGTACTAGAGTTATTTGGACAACACGTCCAATCTCTACGTTTAATTTGAAGCAACTGAGTGCAGCACCAAACCAATAAGTTGATAAGGCTTTATATACAGTTGTGTTGGTGTATTGCTGGATGTCTGTGTGTATGCATGTGTATAAAAACGACATGAAGACTATTGCTTCAACATTCCACTCTCTACGTTTAATTTGAAGCAACTGAGTGCAGCACCAAACCAATAAGCTGATAAGGCTTTATATACAGTTGTGTTGGTGTATTGCTGGATGTCTGTGTGTATGCATGTGTATAAAAACGACATGAAGACTATTGCTTCAACACTTCCCCTCAATAGGATTCTCACACATTCCATTCCTTCAGACATGCACTCTCACTCAACAAATTTATTTTGTTTGGCCCTATCGGCTTTGTAAGCATATCCGCGATATTATTTTTAGTCGGACAGTAAACAATACAAATTATTTTCCGATCTTCAAGTTCTTTAACATAGAAATGTCGCGTATCTACATGCCTAGTTCGATTGCTTGGTGCACCTGTTCGCAGACTATTTATACAACTCTGATTGTCCTCATACATAATCGTTGGTCCCCTTTGCACTGCCCCCAAAAAATCAAGAATTTTACGTATGAACACAACCTCACGACACGCTTCTGACAGAGCTACCATTTCAGCTTCTGTCGATGAAAGAGTAACACACTCTTGACGTTTACTCGCCCAGCTGATAGTGCCACCATACAATTGAAAAAGATAACCAGTGTTTGATTTCCGTGTGTCCCTTGCCTCAGCCCAATTGGCGTCCGCATATCCAAACAGCTCGTTGTTCTCTCCATGTTTATCACTGAGCCGCAACTCGAAGTGACTCGTGCCCTTGAGATATTTTATTATCCTTTGCAGCTCATTCCAGTCTACTTGTGTGGTGTTTTTGATGTGTTGGCTGAGAATAGCCACAGGTGCAGCTATATCTGGCCTCGAATTTATTGCCACAAACAATAGAGCTCCTATCAAACGATGATAATTCGGGTTGGAAATGTGGATATAATTTTCTTGTTTCACGAAAACATTTCCATCTCGATCACGACGTATCTCCAAACCCAAGTAGTTGCTCACATCTCCAAGGTCGACTATCGAAAAATGTTGACTCAATTGTTCTATAAATTCCTCGACTCTCTCGGCTGACTCACCGGCGATAATCATATCGTCAACATGCACTGCTAAATACAGCCTTGACTTTCTCCAAACCCAAGTAGTTGCTCACATCTCCAAGGTCGACTATCGAGAAATGTTGACTCAATTGTTCTATAAATTCCTCGACTCTCTCGGCTGACTCACCGGCGATAATCATATCGTCAACATGCACTGCTAAATACAGCCTTGACTTGCCATCCACTGTACGATATAGACATTGATCTGACTGACATGGCTGACTCACCGGCGATAATCATATCGTCAACATGCACTGCTAAATACAGCCTTGACTTGCCATCCACTGTACGATATAGACATTGATCTGACTGACAAGCTTGGAGTCCCAATTTAGTCAGAATTTCATTGAGGTGTGCGTGCCAAACTTTTGCAGCTTGTTTCAAACCGTATATACTTTTATTTAGTCTACTGACAAGCTTGGAGTCCCAATTTAGTCAGAATTTCATTGAGGTGTGCGTGCCAAACTTTTGCAGCTTGTTTCAAACCGTATATACTTTTATTTAGTCTGCACCCCCATTGTTCTTTTCCTTGGACAACGTACCCCGTTGGTTGACACATATAAATTACTTCTTTCAACTTCCCATTAAGAAAAGCTGTTTTGGCATCGATGTGTCTCGCAACGTATCCTCTCTTACCGATGATTGACAATAATGCTCGAAGACTAGTGTGTCTGACGACAGGTGCATACACCTCATCATAATCTTCACCGAATTTTTGTGAAAATCCTCGCGCAACGAGTCGCGCTTTAAATTGTTTAATTGTGCCATCAGCGTGCTGACAGGTGCATACACCTCATCATAATCTTCACCGAATTTTTGTGAAAATCCTCGCGCAACGAGTCGCGCTTTAAATTGTTTAATTGTGCCATCAGCGTGCCTTTTAATTCTAAATACCCATTTGCACGTGACTGGATTTTTTCCATTGGGAATGGGCTCGAGATCCCATGTCTCGTTGTTCCTGAGTGACTCAATTTCAGCGTTCATTGCCATTTTACCCATTTGCACGTGACTGGATTTTTTCCATTGGGAATGGGCTCGAGATCCCATGTCTCGTTGTTCCTGAGTGACTCAATTTCAGCGTTCATTGCCATTTGCCATTCTTTTGCGTGCGGTCCTCGCAACGCCTCCTCCACTGTGCTTGGTTCACTCGGATTTTGTTCCTGAGTGACTCAATTTCAGCGTTCATTGCCATTTGCCATTCTTTTGCGTGCGGTCCTCGCAACGCCTCCTCCACTGTGCTTGGTTCACTCGGATTTGCTGCATCTTGTTCCGCTGCTTTTCTCACTCGCTGCAGAAAATTCATCCGACGCGCGAGCGGCATATTTTCCTCAGATTCTTGATCCTCTTCAGGTTGATTTTCATGCTGTAACTCCATTGCCACGTCATTTCCCGACGCATTAGATTCATTTTTCACTTTTTTATATTTTCCTCAGATTCTTGATCCTCTTCAGGTTGATTTTCATGCTGTAACTCCATTGCCACGTCATTTCCCGACGCATTAGATTCATTTTTCACTTTTTTAGAGTTGCTGCACTGCGGTTTATCGTCGAAAAGCTGATATGGCACCCAAACTGTCTCACCTGAGTCGCCTCCACGCGCATTTTCTACCTTCTCAGGCTGCTCTGACTCTCTCTTATCATAGCCAAGCTCAATAAAGTCGACATCTCGGCTTGTAATCACTTTTCCTGACGATTTTACTAATAATCGATACGCCTTAGACTGCTCAGAGTATCCCAACATCACGCAATCTCGCGCTTTTCTGTCCAATTTTCTCCTCAGCGCGTCTGGTATGTGCGAAAAAGCTTGACACCCAAAAACCCTGAGTCTCCCGACATCAGGCTTCTTCCCAAACCATAATTCATATGGAGTAATTTTTCTCGCTCTTGTACAGACGCGATTTTGTACATAGGCAGCAGTGGCAACTGCCTCACCCCACCACTGATTAGGAAGTCGCGCATCTATCAGCATTGTACGTACTGCTTCGATCAACGACCTGTTTTTGCGTTCAGCAACGCCATTCTGTTCTGGGGAATAAGGAGCCGTCCACTGGACCGTAATTCCTTGACTTTTGTACGTACTGCTTCGATCAACGACCTGTTTTTGCGTTCAGCAACGCCATTCTGTTCTGGGGAATAAGGAGCCGTCCACTGGACCGTAATTCCTTGACTCTTCATAAAATTTTGCAGCTCAAGACTTAGGTATTCACCTCCCCGATCAGATCTAAAACTCTTGGGTCTCTCACCAAATTGTGTACGGCATTGTTTAACAATTTCATAAAATTTTGCAGCTCAAGACTTAGGTATTCACCTCCCCGATCAGATCTAAAACTCTTGGGTCTCTCACCAAATTGTGTACGGCATTGTTTAACAAAATCTCTGATGACCTCCTCGCACTGAGACTTGCGCCGCAGCAGAAACACATGCGTGTACCTGCTTGTCTCTCACCAAATTGTGTACGGCATTGTTTAACAAAATCTCTGATGACCTCCTCGCACTGAGACTTGCGCCGCAGCAGAAACACATGCGTGTACCTGCTGAAGTCATCTATGAGCTGTACGGCATTGTTTAACAAAATCTCTGATGACCTCCTCGCACTGAGACTTGCGCCGCAGCAGAAACACATGCGTGTACCTGCTGAAGTCATCTATGAGCTTCATCACATATCTCCTGCCACCCGGTGTTTCTGTCTCCATGGGCCCGCACAAATCCGTGTGGATCAGCTCCAGTGGCGCAGTTGTATGACTTGAGCTCGCCTTCGGGAATGGCTTGCGCGCCAACTTCCCCTGAATACAACTGCCATATCAGCTCCAGTGGCGCAGTTGTATGACTTGAGCTCGCCTTCGGGAATGGCTTGCGCGCCAACTTCCCCTGAATACAACTGCCACAACGTGTAATTACTCCGCACTCTTCTAGACGGAAACCATCGACCAGCTGATTTTTACCCAATTCCAATATTGCTCTTGGATCTCTGTGACCAAAGCGTGCATGCCACACATGTCTCCGCACTCTTCTAGACGGAAACCATCGACCAGCTGATTTTTACCCAATTCCAATATTGCTCTTGGATCTCTGTGACCAAAGCGTGCATGCCACACATGTATACAATTTTTGCTGTGACCATGCGACGCCGCACGCGCGTGTGCTGGCGTTCTCAACACATAAAAATCATCCTTGACGTCAGCAGTGGCCAACTCACTGTTGCCATCCAAAATTCTCATATTATTGTTCTCTACTGCGCGTGTGCTGGCGTTCTCAACACATAAAAATCATCCTTGACGTCAGCAGTGGCCAACTCACTGTTGCCATCCAAAATTCTCATATTATTGTTCTCTACGCGCACTTTATACCCAGCACGATCGAGCATTCTTACAGAGATAAGGCCTGTGTCGAAACTTCACTGTTGCCATCCAAAATTCTCATATTATTGTTCTCTACGCGCACTTTATACCCAGCACGATCGAGCATTCTTACAGAGATAAGGCCTGTGTCGAAACTCGGTACGAACAAAACATTATCAAGTTTCAAAGTTTTTATTTCACCGGTACTCGTGACGCATTCGACCTTTCCTGCACCAATTCCATGTACTTCACTGCACGCCTGGTTAGCCACACGCACTGTAGAGCGATAATTCGTGTTCAAATCCTCGAAAAAACTTGCATCATTAGTTGTTGCCATCCAAAATTCTCATATTATTGTTCTCTACGCGCACTTTATACCCAGCACGATCGAGCATTCTTACAGAGATAAGGCCTGTGTCGAAACTTGGTACGAACAAAACATTATCAAGTTTCAAAGTTTTTATTTCACCGGTACTCGTGACGCATTCGACCTTTCCCGCACCAATTCCATGTACTTCACTGCACGCCTGGTTAGCCACACGCACTGTAGAGCGATAATTCGTGTTCAAATCCTCGAAAAAACTTGCATCATTAGTCATGAGCATTCTTACAGAGATAAGGCCTGTGTCGAAACTCGGTACGAACAAAACATTATCAAGTTTCAAAGTTTTTATTTCACCGGTACTCGTGACGCATTCGACCTTTCCCGCACCAATTCCATGTACTTCACTGCACGCCTGGTTAGCCACACGCACTGTAGAGCGATAATTCGTGTTCAAATCCTCGAAAAAACTTGCATCATTAGTCATGTGCCTCGTTGCCGCAGAATCTAGACACCAAGCGGCCGGCATATTTTTGTGTGCGGCACTGTACGCTAAACCCGCGCCACTTGATTCCTCATCGCTGCTTGACTCAGCCTTACTTTTTGTAGACGCTGCGACCTTCTTCGCGTTGGCTGACTTTGACTTATCCAGGCATGCCTTAAATTTGAAACAATTTGCTTTAATGTGTCCCTTTTTATGACAAAAA